>PVIY010053564.1:0-14575 GCA_004026745.1 Myrmecophaga tridactyla | reverse complement strand
TCCCTCAATTCATTGATTTGGTTTTTGATGAGGTTTTCTATTTCTGTTCGTATATTCTGAATTAATTGTTTCAGCTCCTGTATCTCATTTGAATTATTGGTTTGTTCCTTTGACTGGGCCATATCTTCAATTTTCCTGGTGTGATTTGTTATTTTTTGCTGGCATCTAGACATTTAATTACCTTAAGTAGTTTATTCTGGAGATTGCTTTCACTTATCTTACCTACGGTTTTGTTGCTAGATGTGTTTGTTGTCTATCTGTTCTTTGACCTTCAGATCAGCTTTTTCTGGGCCTCTAGCTTAAGTTTTGTTTAACAGAGGGTAATATTTCAGTTCTTGTTTTCTTGTTTCTTGTCCTGCTTGTAAGGTGTCTTTTCCCTCCCTACCCTTAGGAGGGTCTACATAGGTATTACAGACTCCAGCTGGGTTTTCCAGGACTAAACTGGCCTCCTATCAGGGGGAAGGAGTCACTGGCATCAGTTTTCCCTGAGGGTGAGACCCAGCAGGTTGAAAGACTTTCCTGTGAAGTCTCTGGGCTCTGTTTATCCTGCCCAGTATGTGGCGCTTCTCTGCCTGCAGGTCCCACCAGCAAAAGATGTTGTGGCTCCTTCAACTTTGGAAGGCTCTCCCTGCTGAGGGCGTGGTCGAGACAGAGGAGAGGTTGTAGGCTGGTTTTAATGGCTTCAAACTGCCAAGCCCTGGGGTCTGAATTCCTTGAGAGAGGGATTCCACCTAAGTTGGGCTTCACCCCTCCCCTGGGGAAGGTACAGGCGGGAGACAGCCCTGAAAGCAGTCTGTTTCTGCCTATGCCTGGGGCAGTTGCAGCCCGAGTATTTCCACCGCTGAATCCAGAGGCAGCCAAGCCTCCATAGAAACAGCCACAAAAACCTCTGTTTCATCCCCTTTCCTCTTTTTCGGTTAGCCCAATAAGCAACCTCCACCTTGACCAGTTTCGCCTGAGCTGGGGTCCTATTTTTAGTAGTCAGAATTTGTTTATTAATGCCACAATTGGTGTTTGGTTGGACTCAGTCCCTACTACTGTTAGAGTCGCTTTCCTTTCCCTCCGGGAAGCCACCTGTGGGGGAGGGGCGTCAGGCGCCGGCCACGGCAGCTTGGGGAACTCATGGGTCTGGAGACTCACAGTTGGTCCAGCTGGTCCAGACTGGGGTATGCTGTGTGTCCGGTCACTATCGTGGCTCCGGGAGCTGTTCTGTACTGTTTCTGCTTATTTAGTAGTTGTTCTGGAGGATGAACTAAAATGTGGACATTGCTAAGCCGCCATCTTGGCCCCTCCCCCTAAGCCGCCATCTTGGCCCCTCCCCCTCTTTACTTCTTATAGGCCTATTCAGATTTTCTATTTCTTTCTGAGTCAGTTTTGATAGTTCTTGTGTTTCTAGAATTTGTCCGTTTCATCTATATATCTAATTTGTTGGCATACAAGTGTTCTCAGTACTCTTGCATATGATTTTTATTTATATAGGGCCAGTAGAAATGTCATCACTCTCATTCTTGGTTTTAGTAATTTGAGTCCACTTTTATCTGTGATCACTCTAGTTAATGATTTGGGAATTTTGTTAAACTTTTCAAAACCTAACTTTTGTTTTTTCAATTCTGTTTTCTATTCTCTATTTCATTTATCTCTGCTCTAGTCTTCATTATTTCCTTGCTTCCTCTTGCTTTGGATTACTTTATTATTATTTTTTTTCATTTCCTTAATATAAAAGTGAGGTTATTGATTTGGAGATCTTGCTTCTTTTTAAAAGTAGGCATTTACAGCTTAACGTTTTCCATGAACACTGCTTTCTCTGCATCCATATATCTTGGTATGCTGCTCTATCATTTTCATTCATTCAAAGTATTTTATTTCCTTTTGATTTTTTCATTGACCTGTTAGCTATGTAAGTGTGTGTTGCTTAATTTACACATAATTGAGCATTTTCCAGTGTTCTTTCTGTTATTTTTTTCTAATCTCATTGTACAGTGGTCAAGGAAGATATTTTTTGTGATTTCAATCTTTTTAAATTTATTTTTTGTGTTTGTGTGTGTGTGTGAAAGAATGTGGTCTTTCCTAGAGAATGACCAGGTGTACTTGAGAAGAATGTGGATTCTGCTGTTCTTGGGAGGAAATTTCTATATATTTCTAGTAGGTATAGTTAGTTCAGTTTTATTCAGGCCCTCTATTTTCTTGTTGATCTTCTATTTAATTGTTATATTCACCATTGAAAGTGGGGTAATGAAATCTCTCACTGTTGCTGTTGAAATTTTCTCCTTTCAAGTCTGCCGATTTTTGCTTCATATATTTTATATATCTATTTATATGTTTAGTATTCTTATATATTTTTTGATATATAGCCCTTTTAGGACTAACTAAGCCCTTTGTCTTGTAATAATTTTTATATCAAAGTCTACTTTTTCTGTTACTAATATAGTCACTCCATATTATTTTGGTTATTGTTTGCATAGATTATCTTTTTCCATCTTTCACTTTCAACCCATGTATATCTTTGTATCTGAAGTGAGATTCCTGAAGACAGTGTATGGTTGGATCATGTTTTTCATCCATTCTGCCAAAAGCTCCCTTTTGATGGAGTTTTAAATTCATCTGTGTTTAATATAATTACTGATAAAGAAGGACTGCCATTTTACTATTTGTTTTTGATGTCTTATATATTTTCCCTCAATTCTTCTATTACTACCTTCCTTTTCCTTAAATAGGTATTTTCTAGTGTACCATTATGATTCCTCTTTAATTTCTTTTTCTATATATTGTTTAGCTATTTTCTTAGTGTTGTCCTAGGCATTAAAGTTAACATCATAATTTATAATAATCTAGCTCAAATTAATACCAACTTAGCTTCAACAGTATACAAAAAACTTTACCTCTAAATAGCTCCTTTTCCCTGCTTCAAGTTCTTTTCACAAATTACATCTTTAAACATGTATCCATCAACATAGATTTATGATTATCACTTTATGCAGGTGTCTTTTAAATCATGTGGGTAAAAAGAGCTACAACAAAAATATATTTAAATGACAATATTTTTCTGTGTAGTTTTGTCTCCCCCCATTTATCTTTTCTTTCCCTTTCCTCCTTCATTTTCCTTCTTTTGTCTCTCCCTTTTTCCCTCCCTCCTTTCCTTCTTCTTGTTTTCTTTTCTTGGACATTGGGAAGAAAAAATTATATGGTTGTATTTTATTTTAAATTTGGAAGCTTGTGATACTCTTGGTAATTTATCCCTTCTCTTCTCATCTTTGACATTCACATAGTACTTTGCAAATATGTCTCTGTGTTATTATTTTCCTTTTGCGCATACAAGTTCTTCATCACAAGAGCAGGTACTATGTCTTATATTTCTCCAAATTTCCAATGTTAAAGGAAGTACAGAAGATACTTAATATGTCCTTTTTAATGTTATCCTTGGTACCTTGCCTCCTTCCTTCAGGCAGGCAAGGTATTGTATGGGCAGGCTAGGTATTATAATTCTCATTTTTAGGGAGAAAACTGAGAACCAAGGGACTTCAGGAATTTGACCAAGGTCAGCAAAAGGAGGGGAGAAAAACATGTTCTCCTGGGCATTGTACCCAACATTGTTTCACAGACATCTTGCTTTAGTTATCTCTTACAAGCCTGAAACAAGCTTTTCCATCACTAGCATGAACTTCTGGCAACAGACAGCACTTGTAATAATGAATAATCCAACTAAGACAGCATTCAGTTTAAGATGCCTATCTGTTCTTTTTAAACTGATACTGAAAGCAAATAAAATAGGAACTTGTTTCCACAGACTTTCTGAGCAACAAAGAGAATGACTTTTGACCTTATTTTCAACCAAAGGACAATGCTTGTGAGGGCAGCTGTGCACAAAAGTCTCAATGAGCAACTCAGGGTAGAACAGGGAAAGCAGCATGACAGGTTTGCCCTTCTCAAAACTCAAAGTGAGTGAAGCTTGTTTTTTCAGCCCCTAGCCCTCCTTGCTTGACTTGGAGATTGGCATGGGATAGTAGAAGGAACAGATGAGGTTTTTGGAGTCAGACAAATGGGGGTTTTATTTCTGTGCTAAATGCCATACAATTTGTAGACTTTGAATGTCATAATCTCACTTGCAAATATGAGTGTTGTGAAAATTAACTTAAACAATGTATATGAGGTATCTTGAATAGACGAAATTGATTTTAGCTCTCTTCCTTTCTCCATGGATCCCTCTCACTACTCCACTCCCTGGTGCTCATTTTCTCATTCTTTCAATTTTCTACCTCATACAACAGAAATGCACTAATAAATACTTTCATCCTAAAGTATAAAGGGCTACTAGAGTCAACATTTAAGATTTTACTGCAATGTCTCTATTTTAACAGGGGTCCAAAATCCAATGTCAAGCAATTAAATTCTAATTATGAAATGGAACCTGCTTATATAATAACCAAACCTTACTTAACACCACATAGTTATATGAATCAAAAGTGGTGGGTTCCCTGCCTGATGTGCATAACAACCAATCCATGACAAAGGGGTTTCGAAGAGAGAAAGAGTTTAATGCCACACATGAAGCAGGAGAGCAGATGGCCCCAAAATCTGTCTCTTCAAGTCTAAGGAGTTTGTGGTTTTTATAGATTCAAACAAGAGGAGATAGAGTTGTTACTATATCAATAACAAATATTAACAGAAACAATTTACAAATGGAATGAAATGGAGCTATGTTAGAGCTAAGCTAACTGTGATGGTTAGCTTCTCGTGTCAACTTGTCCAGGTAATGATGCCCAATTGTCTGGTCAGGCAAGTACTGGCCTAACCATTACTAGAAGGATATTTTGTGGCTGGTTGATAAACCAGGAGGATAGTTTATTAAATCATCAGTCAATTGATTGCAGCTGTAGCTGGTTACATCTATGATTAACTAAGGGCATGTCTCCGGCAAATGAGATAATCCAATCAGTTGGATTTGATCCTATCAGTTGAAGACTTTTAAGGGAGAACAGAGAATTTTCACTGCTTCTTCAGCCAGTGGGCCTCAACATGGAGTTCACTGAGACCCTTCATGGGAGTTACCACCTTCACAGACTGCCCTATGCATTTTGGACTCTTGCATCCCCACAGTTGTGTGAGACATCTTTATAAATTTCATACTGACAGATACCTCCTGTTTGTTCTGCTTCTCTAAAGAATCTGACTAATACACTAACTGATACAAGAACAAGCCAATGGTTAGCTGAGCTGACTCAAGTTCCTTCATTAAAATTAGAGGGTTAGATGGGCCACGGTGGCTCAGCAGGCAAGAATGCTTGCCTGCCATGCCAGAGGACCCAGGGTTGATTCCCGGTGCGTGCCCGTGTGAAAAAAAAAATTAGAGGGTTGGCTTTGTGATTTTAAGACTCTCATCTTGAAAAAAACAGATTAAGGAGGTGTCAGTCACAAGATTTTACAATCCGGAGGTAATAAGATAAAGGCTACATAGTTATATAATCATTATCAAAGATCAAGGCAACTGGATTACAGTTGAGCAATTTTAGGCATTTCCTTCTGGGTATTCTAATACACTAGAAAGTAAAAAGAAATATCTATATAATGATTCAATAAACATAATCATTTATATTTTTAACTTTTTTTATTGTGAAATGTAACATGCAAAATAATCGATAAATTTCAAAGTACACTTTAACAAGTAGTTATAGAACAAATTTCAAAGTATGGTATGGGTTACAGTTCCACAGCTTCAGGTATTTCCTTCTAGCTGCTCCAAGACACAGGAAATTAAAAGGAAATATGAATATAATGATTCAGTAGTCATACTCCTTTATTAAATCTTATCTTCTCTGTTACAACTCCTCCCTCTCCTTTGATCCTTCTTCCAATCTTTAGGGATATTTGGGCAATGACCATTCTAACTTCTTCATATTGAAAAGGGGTGTTAACATTATGGGGTTGGGGGTACAAATGGTTGATGCTCTGGGAGAGACTGGTACCTCTGAGTTTCAGGGTGTATCTGGCCTAGGAACCATCTGAAGGTTTTAGGTTTCTGAAAAATAAACTTAGTGAGTGAAACTTCATTATAGAGTCTCAGATAGAGCCTTGGGTATTCCTTTAGGGTTTACAGGAATACCGTTGTCTGGGGCATGGCATACCACAGAGTCCTTCATTTTTAACCCTCTAAGTCCTTGTCTTTCACTCAGGATGAGGGAAATAAACCTCAAAATCTGTGCCTTGAATTATCTCTGCAAAGGTTTTGTGGTTTTGAAGACGGCGAAGAGTTTAGTAAATTGCCAGGCATTAAAATTCCACCCATGACATTAATTACATGCAGCACCGAATCCCCTTCAAAACTATGAGTAAAGATACATTTTATTTTGGTAGCCAGCAGACCTGCCAGAAACTTTAACTGAGGTGTATGGAAACTTGTGTCTGGGGACGGCTTCTCAAGTCACTCTGGGGGGTCAGGCAGCAGCAGGGGACCTAGAATGGTGGCAAGAGAGAGAGATGGACCAGAAAGCTCAAAGCATTAATGCTCCAAAAGAATCACAATGCTAGTCTAGAACAGTGGGCCTTCGTGACCCATCCATGCCTGCTCTGTTAATATCAGCTCTGTACCCAAGGCTGACTTAGGGTAAAATCAAGACAGTAGTGATGTTGATAAAATGTTGAATCTTGACTCTTCTAGCTGTTCTCTACCTTTTGCAAACATAGTTTTATTTTTCTTACATCTGTGCTGTTTTTATAATCAGCATCAACAAAATTAGCTCTCCAAAAATAATATGATAGGTTTATTCTCCGCAAACTTTACTAGAATTCAGGGAATGATAAAATTGTGGGAAAGAGGAAGGTGGCGTGCCTGGTTTGTCCCTGAAATTCTCCCTTTCTCTTTGCAGTAAGGATGACTCTATTCACTTCCACTATCCAAGGAGAAGTGTGTTTTCTCAGTGAAAATGGAATGGAGATACAGTGCATAGATGTGCATTTCAAATTATAAATCATGAGACTTAAAAAAACAACTTTTGTACCACTGAAGTGTTTTCTATGTACCCCATTTTGAAGCCAATAAAAGAGGGGATATAGAAACAACGATCTAACCCCTCAGCAGGTAAAACTTTCTCTTTCATGGCTATTTAGCTCTGGGTGTCTTTGAACTCTAAATTCTTTGACCTGTGGTTGTTCACACACCAGGATTGGCATAAAGACCTACGTTGGAACTTACATTCAATCGTTGCTGTTTGTTTCTTTGATTTTTAATCTAGCTCCTATTTAAGTATTCAAAGTCATTAGTCATTCAATAGTAATAACAGCATGCACCTTCCATCAGTTAAAAACCAGTGTCTTTGACATGTATGTTAACTTATAGGTGATAGAACTATACATCACAATTTTAAAATCAGTTTCACTGGTTGGTGAACTGTAGCTAAATAAACAAGAAGCCGGGTAATTCATAACTGTTAGGAATAACTCATTTATAAGACATCTTCAACTCTGACACTCGAGTGGTTGCAAGGATACTGGGAAGAGACTCTAGGAAGAAGAATGACTCAGAAGCCTAGCACTGGTGCATATCAGGCCCGGGAAGCTGGGCACCTGTGGGATCTGTGCAGATGTGACCTGTGCCCAGGTGAGGAGGCTCTTTGGAGCACTGTGCCTAATGAACATGGACGATGTCTGGACTGCAGCCTGGAGGGGAGAATCCCAATAGGTCAGTCTTTCTGACAGACATAAACATTTCTTAAATCCAAACTTCTGTTACAGTGTCAGGTCTCCTTGGAGAAATTATTGATTCCAGTGTAGGGATTAGGAAAGTACAAAGTGAGCCTGGAACAGGTTTGTGTGCCAGAAACAGTGGAAACACTAAAAAAAAAAAAAAAAAAAAAAAAAAAAAAAAAAAAAATGGTTGAGGTATGCCAAAAGGACAAAGAAGCCAACCTGAAGAGGTTCCCACTGGCCAAATTTGGGATAATTTGATTATTAAAATGAATAATGATAGGAAAGGATTATAACATATGGAATAAAAAAATTAATGAGTCTAGGGCGGGCCATGGTGGCTCAGCAGGCAAAAATGCTTGCCTGCCATGCCAGAGGACCTGGGATTGGTTCCCGGTGCCTGCCCATGTAAACAAAAAAAAAATTAATGAGTCCATATTCACACTTAAATTTTAAAGGAGATATGGGGAAAAAGGAAACAAAATTTTTACAGAATATTGTCAATTAGACATAGAAGGAATAATAGAAAGAGAAAATGATTATTTTATAACTGCCATAGTAATAAATGATTCAGGCTATACTTCTCTATGGATGTTAAAAGCACTGTGTGTGGGTGCACGGATGGTTCAATGGTAAATGCTCACCTGCTATGCAGGAGACCATGGTTCAATTATGACCCATGAACTGCAACCATCCACCCACCTCCCAAAAAAGCCCTTGGATGAAAGTCTTCTGGGGAAAAGGGATATTCACACAGGCTCAGATTATTCACACATAGGAAAAAATACCTTTACAATGAATAGAGAAATCTGGTGGACACAATCCTAACCAAATGATAAAATTTAAAATCCCCAATAACTGGACAAACAAGTACCATGTTCCTGCTAAGGTGATCCATTGAGCCAAAAATAGTTAACCTAAATCCACTCCCGAAAAAACAATAAGACAAGTCCATTGGACTGGACTTTTCAATAATACTGCTGGCATGAAAGCTCATATACACACATCACACACACACACACACATACAGAGAGACTGGGAAACTGATTTAATAAAAGGAGACTAAAGTGTCCTATCAATAAATATAATGCATGATTCTTGACTATGGATCCCAGAAATAAAGAAAAAAAGGGGGAAAGAATAACTGAGAAGAATTAGGGGGATTTAAATAAGAATTGTATCAACATTAAATCTCCCAGTTGTGATATCTGTATGAGGTTATGTATGCACTTTTGTAGGAGAATGTTCTCATTTTTAGGAGATATATGCAAAGTATTTAAGGGCAAACAATTATGATTTCTATTACTCTTGGAGGGAAAAACAGAGAGGGAGGCAACATAAAAAAAACCTTGTAAATAGAAAAGGGATATAACATTGACAGTAAGCCTGTTATTTAACCCAAATGGCAAACTTAATTATTTTGCAGAAAAATCATATGAAGTTTAAAATGAAAACTGAAGAGAAATAATAGTCCAGGTTCATCTTCTGATTGAAAACATAAGTGTCTATTTGGAGGATATGGTATTTGTGTAAATAAAATTAATTTTAAAAATGCTCAAGGATCAATACATCTGAATTATCCCTGTATCATGTACTGTAGTCATTAGTTCTTCAGTCAGCAGGTTCTCAAGCAGTGAAATTGCACTCATTTAGACATGGAGGTTTGTTTGGTTCACAATGCTGAAAAAAAAAAAGTTGACTGCCTAAAGGAACATTTCAGTAATAAGGGAAAATATAGAAACAGCAAATTAAGGAAATTTCCTTTTGAAAATATTAATTTCAACACCCCTGAAAACAATAGGCGGTATCCTGTGTAGATTTTTATTGACTTTTAGAGATGATACATTAAAAGACAAACATCTATGGATTAAATGATTAGTCACTGGTGTCACTGCTTGGTCTTTATTTTTAAAATCTGCTTACATGGATTAGGATTTATGTATACATAAAATAGGTCACTGACTGAATGAGAAGCATGGATCATCTCCTCTAATAAGGTGTAAAATGATGACATATCTTGTGCTTTACTTGGATAAACTCAGAATAAACTACAGAATTTATATGTTTAAATGATATGTTTAATTGGTCACATTACCAGTACAGTTTACTAAATGCTTATTTGTGTAAACACTTTTTAAGTTTTTAAAAACTGATGCACATATCTTGCTAGTTAAAAATTCTCATCTGAATTACTTAAGGCAAGATAAGATAATTATGTTCTATTATATCTGATTTAGAGCTTTGAGGTTAATTTAAATATGCTTAATTAAATGAAAGTTGTATTTATTTCCACTCAATAAATGGCAAACTGAACACTCCCATCAGCTTAAAACACAATTGATATTACCATGTGTTGTGACCTATTTGTATAATGTTTGTTTCCCTAGATATCTAAGTCCTAAATTCTCCAAGGGGGCATTCATTTAGCTGACACCAAGCCCCTACACAAAATTTTAAGTGTGGCTTCAGTCCCTCCCCACTTTGGAGCCTTCTCAATCCAAGAAACATGGAGGCCACATTTTCCCTCCGTGATCTCTATGACACATTCATGGTCACTTGCCTGTGTTCTTTTGACCCCATGCTTTGCTAGTCTAAGTGATGGCACTTCCACCTCCACCTCAAATGACTGTGGGAGCTACTGCTGTGCAGAGGATACTGCTGTGCCCAGACCCCCAGCATCTGGGAGTGCTGCCAGGAGTCAGCCCTCAGTCATCAGCCTTCTTTGTGAATTGCCTTAACTGTCACATCCCCTTTCCAGATCAGCCCATATCCAGGTCATGACCCCCTTCATTCAAATTCAGGACAACTAAGAGGGATCATTCCAGTTTCAGAGCTCCACAGGAGCAGGGTGGAATTTTGTTAGGACGGCATTTGTTATCCTCTGTCCACTTCTGCTTCCTTCCCTTCCTTTTACAGCTGTATTTCCCCCAAAGCACTTCTTAATAAACCTCCTGCCTGCTAATCTCCATCTTAGGGTCTGCTTCCTGGGAAACCTAACGTGTAACATGCTGCCACAACAAAAGTCCTTGGAAATACATATATATATATTTTTTGCCAGTTATGGTGCAAATTTTAAAACCCTTGTTCTTTTAATGTACAGTATCCAGTGGCAGAGAGTTCTTTAGTCTCAACTTGGCTAGAACTTCTCCATTGAAATCTTAGAATAATCTCACTTTGGGCAGCCCAAGATTTTCATGCTAACATCCATTTGTAAGCATTCAACTGATATGCATTAAAAAGCAGTTCCAATAAATGATATAAAATCTCTAAAACTTAAGTCAACAAGAGCCCCAGGAGTAAAATTCCCAGTATCACATAGAGTCCTTAAATGGGTATTAATTTCACACCAGGAGTCACTTTCTGTTAATGTGAAGAATAGATGAGGATTTCCTTTTATATGCAGTGGGAAGTCATTCATATCCTTAATACCCTTTCTCCAATTTCTATCTCAATCGACACTCCAGCTGAAAACATCTACAATATGAAGTTTTTCTTTGTGTTCCCAGCCCCATCATCCAAACGTTTAGGATAACTTAGTTTCCAAGTCAATTCTGCCCAAGATTGTCCGTTTAACAGAAGCCTAGTTCACCCTTATGGACAGTGCCTGTGATTGTTCTTGCTTCCCTAAACCCAGTTTTTGATGGAGCTCTGGCAAACTCCAGGCACTTGTGCCCACTGCAATCACAGGCCTAAGAACTAAAAGCCATTTTAAGATGTCAGTTTTTGTCAGCATCTTTCTTACAATTTTTCTTACAAACTCTGCCTAGAGTTTGTAAATCTCCTTCCCCAGGATCTGCACACTATTATTCCGAAGTATTTCCCATGTTCTAAAAATTATCATAGTCTAGAAACAGATGCTGCTCCATTGAACTGCCTGTGGATGCAGATGCTGACCCACATATAGCCTGAGTTTTCTATAGTTCTTTGGATATTGTGGACTGCAAACTACTCTTGGGAGTATCATCCAGAGATCCAAGTTAACCCCAATGGTGAATCTTACATCATTCTGGCTCCTCCATCTCTGTTGTTGAAATCTAGCCACCATTACAGTTCTTTCCTTTCTCCCCCCTCCTCCTCGCCTCCCTTCTTCCTTCCTTAAATATTTGGAGGACTTTTGTTTCCAGGACTGTGAAGCATACCTGCAACTAAGTAGTGTCAAGATTCTTTGTGTATGGGTCCAAAAGTTTGCTTCAGAAATGAATGCTTTGCCAGCGATATCCATTTGGGCTGTTTGCTGATCTGATGGTCACTTTTAGGGTAGCTGTTCTATCTGTTTGTCAAGATACATGCCTATCCCGGCCAGAGTTGTCTTCTAGTGATGTGTGCACTCAGCCTTCAGGGTACCTAGAAATCAGCAGGAAGAACCTTAGAATTCTCCTTTTCTTCATTCCCTCACATGTATGTGTAAGGCACATGTTTCTTCTTTACAAGTAGAATCTACTACAATTCTATTTATGGTGCTTAATTAGGGATTCTCTCCTCTTATCATTTACCCATCTAGATAGATGGATACGTACAGCCCAACTCAGAGCCTAAAATATCCTCTTGAACCTGACTCCTTTTTTTTAAGTTTAATTTCATTTTTTAAATTTATTTTTTATTATCAAACCAAAACAACATACAAACATGAACATTCTTAACATGTAAACGTTCCGTGCATGGTGTATAATCAATGGCTCACATTATCACATAGTAGTATATTCATTACCATGATCATTTTTTAGAACATTTGCATCACTCCAGAAAAATAAAAAGAAAAAAGAAAAACTCATACATACCATACCCCTTACCCCTCCCTCTCACTGACCACTAGTATTTCCATTTACTCAATATATTTTAACCTTTGTTTCCCCTATTTTTTTCTATATGCCTCACAACTTCTTTTCATTGTTCACTAGTATTTTAATCTACTCTATTTATTTTAACATTTGTTCCCCCTATTATTTATTTATTTTAATCCATATTTTTTTTACTCATCTGTCACTATCATAGATAAAAGGAGCATCAGACACAAGGTTTTCTCACTCACATAGTCACATTGCAAAAGCTATATCATTACACATTCATCTTCAAGAAACATGGCTCCTGGAACACAGCTCTACAGTTTCAGGCACTTCTCTCTAGCTTCTCTGATACACCTTAAATTAAGAAGGGGATATCTATATAGTGCGTAAGAATAACCTCCCGGATAACCTCTCGACTCTGTTTGAAATCTCTCAACCACTGAAACTTTATTTTGTCTCATTTCTTTCTTCCCTCTTTTGGTTGAGAAGGTTTTCTCAATCCTTTGATCCTGAGTCCCAGCTCATTCTACGATTTCTGCCCCATGTTACCAGGGAAGTTTATACCCCTGGAAGTCATGTCCCGTGTAGAGATGAGGAGGGCAGTGAGTTTGCTTGCCTTGTTGCCTGAGAGAGAGATGGGCCACATCTGAGCAACAAAAGAGGTTTTCTGGGAGTGGCTCAGGCCTAATTTTAAGTAAGTTTAGCCTATCCTTTGTGGAGATAAGTTTCATATGAACAAATCCCAAGATTGAGGGCTTGGCCTATTGATTTGGTAGTCCCCACTGCCTGCAAGAATATCAGGAATTCTCCAAATGGGGAAGTTGAATTTTCCCCATTCTCTCCCTTCCCCCAAGGGGACTCTGCAAATACTGTTTTATTCACTGTTTTAATTAATCATCTATCTTTCCTTCTGGTTTTATTTGTACCCCCAGCCCTCCTCCCGCTATCATTCTCACATTCAGCTTTCATTGAGTGTACTGACATTTTTGTGCCACAATTAGGTAGTATTGTGCTACTCATTTCTGAATTTTTACAACCAATACTGTTGCACTGTCTGTATCCCTTCAGCTACAATTACCCAAAATCTGCCCTATTTCTATCTCCTGATGGTCTCTGTTCTTAACTAAAAATTCTCCAAGTTCATTCATTAATGTTAGTTCATATCAGTGAGACCATACAGTATTTGTCCTTTTGTTTCTGGCTAATCTCACACAGCATACTGGCCTCAAGGTCCATCCATGTTGGTACATGCTTCATGACTTTATTCTGTATTACGGTTCTGTAATATTCCATCATATGTATATACCGCAGCTTGTTTAGCTACTCATCCATTGATGGACATTTGGGATGTTTTCCATCTCTCGGCAATTGAAATAATGCTGCTATAAACATTGATGTTCACATGTCTGTTTGTGTCCTTGCCCTCATGTCCTCTGAATAGCTATCTAGCAATGGTATTGCTGGATCATATGGTAATTCTATACTTAGCTTCCTGATGAATCACCAAACTGTCTTCCACAGTGGTTGAACCATTTTACATTCCCACAAACAGTGGGTAAGTGTGCCTCTTTCTCCACATCCTCTCCAGCACTTGTCGTTTTCTTTTTATTAATAATGGCCATTGTGGTGAGTGTGAGATGATATCTCATTCGATTTTGATTTGCATTTCCCTAATAGACAGGGAAGTTGAGCATCTTTTCATGTGCCTTTTAGCCATTTGTATTTCCTCTTATGAAAACTGTCTATTCATGTCTTTTGCCCATTTTGTAATTGGGTTGTTTGTCTTTTTGTTGTTGAGTTGAATACTCTCTTTATATATTCTAGATACTAGATCCTTATCTGATATATTGTTTCCAAATATTGTCTCCCATTGCATAGGCTGTCTTTTCACTTTCTTGACAAAGTTCTTTGATGCACAAAGGTGTTTAATTTTGAGGAGTCCCATTTATCTATTTCTTTCTTCAATGTTCATGCTTTGGGTGTATGATCTAGGAAACAGCCTCCTATTATAAGATTTATAAGATCTTTCCCTACATTTTCTTCTAAAAGTTTTATGGTCTTAGATCAAATGCTTAGGTTTTTGATCCATTTTGAGTTAATTTTTGTATAGGGTG
>PVIY010053563.1:0-14633 GCA_004026745.1 Myrmecophaga tridactyla | reverse complement strand
GGATTTGGCAAAAATCATGAAGGTGGTGCTCAAATGACTGAAGTTGGACATACATTGCTGAACTCAAATGGTTTATGGCAGTGGTGCTCAACCAATGCAATTTTGTCCCCCAGGGGATATTTGGCAATGTCTACAAACATTTTTGATGTCATTACTTGGAGGGAGCCTCTAGCAGTTAGTGAGTAGATGCCAGGGGTGCTGCTAAACATTCTGCAATGCACAGAACAGCCCCCCAGAGCAAAGAATGCCAATAGTGCTTCTGAGGAGAAACCCTGGTCTATTTGACTTCCATTTTCTATAGGGTAAAGTCCAAACTCCACACTTAGCGTGAGCAAGACTGTCTTCTACCTGGCCCGCACCATCTTTTCAAGATTGCCTACCTCCCTGCTCTTTTGCCACTCCTACTCCCATGCTCCTCTCACTGTTCTGAATACTTCATGCTTATTCCTAACCCCAAACCTGTTTTCATGCTATTTCTTCTGGCCCGTTCTTTCATCTCACCCATTCTTTAAGGTTGATTCCATGTCTTTCTTCCCAAAGCTTTCCTCAAGCTATTCCATCATATGCTGATCTTGTTCAAATCAAAATCCTTCATTTTATGATTTAATCATTATTTCATCCCTGCTTTATTAGGTGTTACAGATACAGTGTCGACCTAACTAGATTGTAAATTCTTAAAGAAGGGTTCTGGTTTGTTGACTCCTGGAGGGCTTCCTAGAGACCATGAACCCCTTGAAATTATATGTATTTGAACAGACCTGCGCATCTCTCTAAGCCTAGAACTCACAGCATTTAGTATATTTTTTAAGGGATCTATGAGCAAGAGTAAAAATCACTGCCCTAAATGTCATCAACCTTTGCTTTCCTTTATTATGTAGGTCCTCCATTTGGGTCAAGCACAGTGCTACTCACACATGAAGTTATTCCCAGGAAAATATCTGAGGAAATGCATGCATGCATATATAATGCACACATCCAATAAAGTGTTACCAAAGAAAACAGAACTGGGAATTTCTCAAATATTCTGTCTGCACAGATTTACTCCCTTATGAGGGTTTCATTTTTTCCAAGTACGTATCTAACAGACTTTTTACTGCTATAAGCCAAAGTGGATTACATTGAAGCTGGAAAACATATTTCTTCATTTTGAATCAGTATTTTCATTCCAAAAGAATATCAATTAAATACGCCTTTGTTCGTTCCCCATGCTTTTGTTTCTACCATTCAGAATCCATGAAGGAGCTATTTATGAAGATAGGAGAAGAAAAGAGACAGCCAGACTTTTGTTTCCAAACCTGGTGAGTTTTATTGCAGCAGGATAAGCTAGCTTTCTACTCCATACCTAGAGACAGGTCAACCTAATTTGTCAGGGGCCCCATTGCTTAGATATGGGGAGCAGAGGTGGAGCTAAGAAGAATTGCTTTATCCTGCACACTCCCACATCATGCTATTGAGAAGATTTCTGTTTCTTGGACAACTGAGTTGCTACCATCTATTTCTTAAGAAGAGAACCAAGTCATTACTGGAGAATCGAGGACACCTGCAATTTGGTACCTTGCGAGGCAAGGAAGACTAGCTGTTTTCTTCCTGAGCCCCTGTCTGGAAGGAACGTTGACTAGGTGTCTACTATATTCCAGATACTGAGTGACTATTAAGGAACAGTCCTTGTTTTAAGAATACAGGTATAATTAAGATGATGTTCCTGTCCAGCCAAGAAGCCCATAGTCCAATGGTAGATACAGATTATTATTTTTTTAATTTTACAATCAACCTAAGTGCTAGAGAGACATATGCATTCATAATACTGGAGGAAGAAGAAGGAAGCTCCATACTTCAAATGGAATGGAGCAGAATAAAGTGCAGAATTCAGCAACTGGGTTGCAATGTGGATTCAACCACTTGCTAGCTGAGAGATTACAGGAAAGTCACAGGTGGTGTCTGCTGGCAAGTAGAAGCAATGGAAATGCTTTATAGTGTACTGTCTTGAAGGATATATATCAACTTAATGGACATTATATCTAGGTAATAGGATAAAACATGTTTATTATTGCTTTGTTTGCTTTTCTATTTTGTAATTTCTACAAAGAGCAAAATCCTTTCGAAATTGGGAAAAGAGAGCCACTAAATTTTAAAAAATATTTTTATAGACAAATCTTCACACGCATACATTCCTTACATGGTGTACAATCAATGGCTCACAATATCATCACATACTTGTGTATTCATCACCATGAAATATTTTTGAACACTTGCATCACTCCAGAAAAAGAAATAAAAACAAAACACGAAAATCTCATACGTACCATATCCCTTACTCCTCCTTCACTGACAACTAGTATTGTAATCTATCTAATCTATTTTACCCCTTATCCCTCCTATTACTTATTTATTTTCTATCCATTTTTTTCTATCCATTTTTTCTATCCATACCCTGGATAAAAGGGACATCAGACACAAATTTTCACAATCACACAGTCACATTGTAAAATTTATATCTCTATACAATCATTTTAAGAATCAAGGCTACTGGAACACAACTCAACAGTTTCAGGTACTTTCTTCCAGCTGCTCCAATATACCATAAACTAAAAAGGGATATCTATATAATGCATAAGAATAACTTCTTGGATAATTTCTCAGCTCTGTTTGAAATCTCTCAGTCACTGAAACTTTATTTTGTTTCATTTCTCTCTTCCCCTTTTTGGTCAAGAAGATTTTCTCAATCCCTTGATACCAGGTCCAGGCTCATCCTGGGAAAAGAACCATTACATTTTAAAATTATGCTTAACTCCTTGGCAACTTGGGATATGGCTCCCAGCATGAGCCTGGCCTTGGCACTTCGGGATTGACAATGCCTTCCTGACCAAAAGAAGGAAAAGAATTGTAACAAATAAGTTATCAGTGGCTGAGAGAGTTCAAATGGAGTCGAGGCTATTATAGAGGCTACTCTTGTGCAAGCTGTAGGTAGACATTGCAACTTATCATGGTTTGCCAAACCCCAAACACATTCACTCCTGCCACTCCTAAAGAACACCTAGAGTTTTATCTGAGATTCTACAAAAGTTCCATGCACTATGATTACTTTTCAGAAACATACAACCTCTAGTTGGTTCCTAGGCCAAATAAGTCCTGAAACCCAAAGGGAGCAGCCTCTCCAGAACATTAATTAGTTCCATCCCCCTATCCCATATTATCAACTGCCCTTTCCAACATGAAGAAGTTAGAATGGGCATAGCCCAAATACCCCTAAAGATTAAGAAAAAGAGCAAAGAGGAAGGTGAAGTTATAACAGGGAAGATAGGATTTAACAAGTGAATATGACTGCTGAGTCATTATATTGGTATTTCTTTTAGTCTCCAGTATCTTGGAGCACCTATATGTAAAAGCCTAAAATTGTGGAATTGTAATCAATACCAAACTCTGATATCTCTTATACAACCAATTATGTGTGCTTTGAAATGTATTGTTTTTTTGCATATAAAACCTAAAACTGTGGAATTGTAACCCATACCAAACTCTGAAATCTGATCTACAACAAATTGTATGTGCTTTGAAATGTATTGCTTTTTTGAATATTTGCTATTTTTCACGATTAAAAAGCTACATTTTAAAAATGTGGTATAGGGCGGGCCACAGTGGCTCAGCAGGCAGAGTTCTTGCCTGCCATGCCAGAGACCCGGGTTCGATTCCTGGTGCCTGCCCATGCAAAAAAAAAGTGGTATATTTCTCAGAAATATTCTCCACAGAACACTAATTTAAGGCATATCCTCTTTTTGCTTCCTCCCTCCCTATCTACCAATCCATCTACCTACATATATGGTAATATTCCTCAAAGGCTAGTTTTTAGGACACCTACTTCAAAATAACTTTGAAACCTTATTAAAACACAAACTCTGGGCCAGACTACCAGATTTAGAAGGTCTGGAATAGAGTCCAGACACCTGTATTTTAATAAGCTCCCTGAATGCTTCTTCTGCACTCTAAGCCTGAGAACCACTGCTATAGTAAATAGAGCATTCTATTTACAGCAGTTTTCCAGAGAGCTAAGGCTTATCTGAAGTATAGGTAACAAAATTATTGTGCCAGTTTGAAAGGATTATGTACCCTAGAAAAGCATGTTTTAATCCTGATCCATCTTGTGGAGGCAGCCATTTGGCTTAATCCCTATTCAGCACTGTAGGTTGGAAACTTGATCGATTATCTCCAGGGAGATGTGACATGCCCATTTTTGTGGGTATTAACTTTTTTATTTTTGTATGCTGTATGGCGGGGTCACATTTCATCCCTTTTCCATGTGAGTATGCCATCATTGCAGTACCATTTGTTAAATTTGTTTTTGTTTGGTTGGTTGGTTGGTTGTTTGCGTGTCTGTTTATTTTGGGGGGAAGTGCCTGGGCCAGGAATCAAGCATGGGTCTCCCGCATGGCAGGTAAGAATTCTACCACTGAACTACCCTCGCACCCCACTGGGTATTAACTTTTGATTAGTGGGAGATGTGGCTCCACCCATTCCAGGTGGGCCTTGATTAGTTTACCAGAATCCTTTAAAATATGAAGCGTTGTGGAGAGAACAACAGAGCCATGAGAACCACGAGAGCCCACGCAACCAGAGACTTTTGGAAATGAAGAAGGAATACGCCACCAGGTAGCTTCATGAAACAGGAAGCTTCGAGAGAAAGCGAGCAGACAACACTATGTCTGCCGTGTGCCTCTCCAGTTGAGAAAGAAACCCTGAACTTCATCGGCCTTTTTTGAGTGAAGGTAACCTCTTGTTGGTGCCTTAATTTGGACATTTTTATAGACTTGCTTTAATTGGGACATTTTCATGGCCTTAGAACTGTGAACTTGCAACTTATTTCCCCCTTTTAAAAGCCATTTTGTTTCTGGTATATTGCATTCTGGTAGCTAGCAAACTAGAACTGTTATATATATATATTAAACTTTTTAAAAGTGTTTTACACATCCCTGTAAAATATGTTTCCTAAACAGAGTTGAAAATGTTCTTGGTAAATGGACCACTTCTATGAGATGGATATGGTGTTCAGATGCTGTCACTGCTGAATTGTGTGGTATTATTTTCCCCTCACTAAAGGATCCCAGGCTGCAACAGTTTTATAGTTCTATCAATTTTTTATTATTATTCACCAGTCAGAGTCTGCTGTTTCTCACTTTTAAAAGATCATTTATTCACCACCTCCTGACATGCAGATTGTGGTCTCTAAAATACCAGGTCCCACTAAAAGAAACCAGGGCTCCTTAGAGAAATGATTCATTCTAGGTGTGGACTTGGAAGTATACGAGAAGAGCCTGGAATCTCTTGTCATGTCAGAAAGTAAGAAACTGTCAAAGACTACAGAGTATGTGTCTGAGGACCCAGAAGCCAACATGAAGACCTCCTATGCTGGTTTGAATCTGTCACGTACCCCAGAAAAGACTCTGTTCCTTTAATCCACTCTTGTGGGGCAGATCTATTGTGAGTGATACCTTTGCTTAGGTTGTTTCCATGGAGATGTGACCCAGCCCAATCAAGGTGGGTCTTAAACACCTTGCTGGATTTCTTTAGAGAGGATAAAAGACAGACGAAACTCAGAAAGCTCAGAAGATCTGAACGAGAAAGCCCAGAGACATTTGGAGACAGCCACTGAAACCAGAACCAGGAGTGAAGGACCAGCAGATGTCACCATGTTAACTTCCCATGTGACAGAGGAACCCTGGATGCCACAGCCTTTCCTCAGAGAAGGTATCTTCCTCTTGATGCCTTAATATAGACATTTTCATGGCCCCAGAACTGTAAATTTGGAACCTATTAAGACCCCCATTTAAAAAGCCAATCCATTTCCAGTATATTGCATTCTGGCAGCTTTAACAAACCAAAACACCTCCCTGCTCTCTAGAGGTGGGACAATTTGAGCATCAGTAAAGCTAAAAATGTCAATGGAGTAAAGCACTTCAGATAGCTATAACTCCAAAAAAATTTTATAGTGAATTTACAATGGTACTCAAAAAATTTTTATCAGCCACTTCTGAGTAATACTAGGAAACCACCTCACTATTTTAAAAGCTAGTAATTAAAGGAAAATAATTAGGCATCCATTCTTCCTTTCCTATATGATCCATTCCAAAGTGTAATCAAACAAATGATGGAGGGAAACTCTCTTTTACAGAAGTATTCCAGCTAATAAGTGAAAAAGAAATGAGAGAATTATAGCATCTTCATTTTGCTTAATGATTTATAGGTGTGGCAATGATCCTAAATGGCTGCACAGGACAAGACAAGACATTGGGTCCTCCTGATAGAAATAACCACCACCATCTATGCCTCTCCACAACTCCTGCCCCCCCCCCAAAATTCCTGAATCTAATCAAGTCTCTACATTTAATGAATAATTTAAAGGAAACACAAGGGATAAAGGGAGGAACTTGTCAAACAGGGCAAAGATATGATAGTAAAACTGAGGCTTTGGGAAACTCTACAAGGCAAATGACCCACTTTCATCAATTACATAGTACCTGAAAAAATGAATGAATGAACACATACATACATACATACACATAAGAGATGGAGGGAGAGCCTATAGATAAAAGATATGTAAGCCATATCAACTAATCACAATGGATAAACTATTTGGATCTCCATTCAAACCAGCAAACTATATAAAAAAAAAAAAAAGAAAATCCACTCGTAAAAAAATTTTAAACAATCAGGTAAATGTGAATACTGACTGGATATTTGGCGATATTAAGTAATAAATGTTTTAAAATTTAGGTGTGATAACGGCAAGGTAATTTTGTTTGTTTTTTTTTTTCAAAGGTGATCTTACCATTAGAGACCCATAGTGAAGTATTGACAAATAAAATATGATGACTGCTGTTTGCTTCAACATAACCTGGTGGAGGGAGTGGAAGGGGATGTGATGAACAAGATTGGCCCTGTGTGAAAATTGTTGAAGCTGGTATTAAGTACATCTATTTTTATTCTCTCTACTTTTGAATATATTTGAAAATTTTCATAAATAAAATGTTCTACAAGTTCAGGGTTGAAACTTGAAAAATTCATAAAAGTAAAAAAGAAAATTTAAATTATCCATAATCCTATCCTGCAGAGATAATCACTACTATCACTTTATTTCTTTCCAGCTTTTAACATAATGTGCCAGTTTGAAAGTATTATGTACCCCAGAAAAGCCATGTTTTAATCCTGATCCAATCTTGTGGGAGCAATTGTTTCTTTTAATTCTAATTCAAAACTGTAAATAGAAGCTTTTGATTAGATTATCTCCATAGAGATGTGACTTGCCCAATTGTGGGTGTGACCTTTGATTAGAGGGAGGTGAGACTTTCCTCATTACGGCTGTGTCTTGATCACTGGAGTATATTAAAAGAGGAAACATTTTGGAGAGAGTCAGAAATGACAGAGCCGATGGAAATGACAGAAGCCTCAGAGCTGACAGAAACTTCACAGCAGAGTTGACACAGATGTGGACACATGAAGAAGAGAGACATGGATGTTTGGAGATGCTTAGAGCCCAGCAGATGTTACCATGAGATGTTAAACAAACAACCTGGAGAGAGCCAAGGGAATCCAAGAGATGAAAGCCAGCCCTGGAGAAGGAAAGTGAGGGGCCTCCACAGAAGCAGAGGCTGAAAGCAACAGAGCCCAAGAGCAAGGGACCAACAGATGCCAGCCATGTGCTAGAATTTATTATGTTGTAAGTTTACTGCTCTAAGGCTGTGAAACTGTCCAAATTAAGTCACCAACAAAGGGTTAACTTCACTCAAGAAAGGCCAGTGATGTTCAGGGTTTCTCTCTCAGCTAGGAGGGCACATGGCCATGTCTGCTAGCTTTCTCTCCTGGCTTCTTGTTTCATGAAGCCCCCCCAGGGATGTTTTCCTTCTGCTCCAACAGTGTCTGGCTGTGTGAGCTCTGACAGTCCTGGTGGCTCTCATGGCTCTAAAGCTTTTTCCAAAATGTTTCCTTCTTAAAGGGCTCCAGTAAGCAACCCCACCTTGAATGCGCACAGACACATCTCCATGGAAACCATCTAATCAAAAGTTGTCTCCCACAATTGGGTAGGTCACATCTCCATGGAAACAAAAAAGATACCACCCAGCAATACTGAATGAGGATTAAAGGACATGGCTTTTATGCGGTACATAAAAGATTCAAATGGCACATTCCACCCTTTGGACCCCAAAAGACATATTCTTTCCATATACAAAAAATATTCATTCCATAACAATATCAGAAAAGCTTAAACCATTTCAGTAACAATACAAAGTCAGAAACAGTACAAAATCACATCAAGTTCAGTTTAAGGCATGATCTGTATTAAGGCAAAACTCTCCTCTGACTCTGGACCTATAAAACTCAGAACAAGTTATCTGCTGCCAATATACAAAGGAGGATAGTCATAGGATATATATATTTCCATTTCCATAGGGAGAAATTGAAAGGAAACCAGGGGTCACTGGACCCAAACAATTCTGAAAACCTGCAGGGTGAACTCCATTAGATTTCAAAGTCTGAGAGTCATTTATCCTCAGAGCTTTATAAAGCAGCAGTCCCACCCTTTCCAAGGGCCTCCACAGAGGCCCAGCTCTCTCCAAATGTAACTTTGGAGGACACTGGGGCGACCATCTTTTTATTGGCTCCACCCCCTCCAAGCATCGGGACCACACCTGGGCTCTCTGCCATCTCTGGGACACAATGCTCAACTCCTCCAGAAAAATGTGGTGGCAGCCAGACTCTCCCCAATCCCCAAGGAATGTGCTCCACCCACTCCAAGGCCTGAGGTGGCACAACTTTCCCACTGCAATGACGTGGAAGACCCATTCTCTGCCTTCAGGGCAAACTCACCCTCTCCATATGCTTGGGTGGGTCTGCTCTCCTGGCCCGAAGTTTCTTGATTTCAGACCTTAGCTTCCATAGTTCTGCCTCTGAAGTCAAATTTCCTCCAAAGTGTCCCTTTTCTGCCTTTCTTAGTCCAGACTAACAGTGGTTCCTTTTATACAGATCCCACACAATCTTGTTGGCTGTCTATGCAATATGCTCAGATCATGTCCATCAGACAAATGGACTTTCCACAAATCCTCCTGGACAACTGCATCTCCAATCCTGGCTTTTTCTGAAATGGCTGACTGGTTCCATGTTTGGTTAAATCCTCAAATGGAGCATTATTCTCTGAGCTTTTCCTTTCTGGGGGCCCAGAATTTTCAGACCATCAAGTTTTGGTTTCTTTGTACCCAAGAGTTCAGTTCTCAACTTATTCTTTCCTCTAGCATTTTACTATAAGCTTCAAGGAGCAGCCAGACTGCATTTTCCATATTTAGTTTGGAAATTTCTTCTGCTAAATATCCAAGTTCATCACTCTCAAATTCTGCCTTCCATCTATAAAGAATGCCTTTCTTTCAGTTTGAAGCAATATGTTCATCATTTCTGTCTAAACCCTCATCAGAGGTATCTTTAGAGTCCACATTTCTACCAACGGTCTCTTCAAAGCATTCTAGGCCTTCTCTGTCAAGTTTCTCGCAACTCCATCTGTGTCTTCCCCTTATCCATTTAAAAAGCCATTCCAACGTGTTTGGTATTTGCAAACCGCAGCAACACCCCACTCTTGGTACCAAAATCTGTTCTAGTTTGAAAGTTGCCAGAATGCAATATACCAGAAACAGAGTGGTTTTGAAAAAGGGGGGAATTTATTAAGTTGCAAGTTTACAGTTCTAAGGCCATGAAAATATCCAAGTTAAGGCACCAGCAAGAGGTTACCTGTCCTCAAGAAAGGCCGATGAGGTTCAGGTTTCTCTCTCGGCTGAGAGGGTACATAGCAATGTCTGCTAGCTTTCTCTCCTGGCTTCTTGTTTCATGAAGCTCCCCCAGGGGCATTTTCCTTCTGCTCTAAAGGTCTCTGGTTGCGTGGGCTCTGTTGGTTCTTGTGGCTCTCGTGGCTTTAAAGCTCATCCAAAGTGGTTCTCTCCTAAAGGGCTTCAGAGACATATCTCCATGGAAACCACCTAATCAAAAGTTACCACCCATCAGAGAGCGAAATGAGACAAAATAGTGTCAATGGCTGGGAGATTCCAGAGTCAAGAGGTTATCCTGGAGGTTGTTCTTACGCATTAAATAGATATCACCTTGTTAGTCAAGATGTAATGGAGAGGCTGGAGGGAATTGCCTGAAAATGTAGCGCTGTGTTCCAGTAGCCATGTTTCTTGAAGATGATTGTATAAAGATATAGCTGTCACAATATGTGATTGTGAAAACCTTGTGTCTGATGCTCCTTTTATCTACTTTATCAACAGACGAGTAAAACATATGGCATAAAAATAAATAATAGGGAGAACAAGTGTTCAAATAATTTAGTAGATTGAAATGCTAGTGATCGATGAAAGGAAGGGATAAGGGGTCTGGTATGTATGAATTTTTTTCTGTTGTTTTTTTATTTCTTTTTCTGAATAGATGCAAATGTTCTAAGAAATGATCATGATGATGAATATGCAACTATGTGATGATACTGTGAATTACTGATTATATATGTAGAACAGAATGATCATATGTTAAGGATGCTTGAGTTTGTTTGTTGTTATATTTTTTTAATTTAAAAATTAATAAAAAAAAATAAATGAAACAAAAAAAAGTTACCACCTGTCTTGAGTGGGTGAGACACATCTCCATGGAAACAACAAAAAAGATACCACCCAGCAATATTGAATGAGGACTAAAGGACATGGCTTTTATGGGGTACACAACAGATCCAAACCAGCACACACACATAATATAGATTTAAGAAATCCTTCTGTGAATATTGTTTTATAATCTGCCTTTTGTTGTTAAGGTCTTGTGTTTTCCCTCATCATTAAAAATTCTAAAACATCATTCTTACTAGTTGCAGTGGAATTTTAATTTCTAACATTTATTTAAACATTCCTCTATTTTTGCTACTAAAAAATTTTGCTCATATGAACATCCTTGAATATCCTTATTTTGGAATACCATTGACTTTAAAAGTTTGAAGTACCAGTTCAAAGAATATAAACATTTTCAGGTATTTAATACATACTGCTAAACTGCTCTCCAGAAAGGTTACATCAATTTATGGTCCTACCACTCATGAAACAGAACTCCTATTTTCCAAAAATCTTTTCTCCTGTTAGCCTTTTTAAAAATATTTTATTGCAAACAACAAACATACAAACATTCTTGACATGGTTACAATCAATGGCTTACAATATCATCATATAGATGTTTATTAATCACCATGATCATTTTTTTGAACATTTGCATCTCTCCAGCAAAAGAAAGAAAAAAGAAAAAACTCATACATGCCATACCCATACCCCTCCCTCTCATTGATCACTACTATTTCAATCTACTCATTTTATTTTAACTCTTGTTCCCCCTATTATTTGTTTATTTTTTTATTTGTCTATTTTTTACTCATCTGTCTATACCGTAGATAAAAAAAGCCTCAGACACAAGGTTTTCACAATCACAGTTACATTGCGAAAGCTATATCATTATACAATCATCTTCAAGAAACACGGCTACTGGAACACTGCTCTACATTTCAGGTACTTTCCTCTAGCCACTCTAATACACTATAAACTAAAAAGGGGATATCTATGTAATGCATAAGAATAACCTCCAGGATAACCTCTTGACTCTGTTTGAAAACTTTCAACGACCGACACTTTATTTTGTCTCATTTCTCTCTTCCCCCTTTTGGTCAAGAATTTTTTCTCAATCCCTTAATGCTGAGTCCCAGCTCATTCTAGGATTTCTGTCCCACATTGCCAGGGAGGTTTACACCCTGGGAGTCATGTCCCACGTAGAGAGGGGGAGGGCAGTAACTTTGCTTGCTGTGTTGGCTAAGAGAGAGAGGCCACATCTGAGCAACAAAAGAAGTTCTCTGGGGGTGTCTCTTAGGCCTAATTTTAAGTAGGCTTAGCCTATCCTTTGCAGGAGTAAGTTTCATAGGAGCAAACACCAAGATTGAGGGCTTGGTCTATTGATTTGGTTGTCCCCCCCTCCTTATTTAATAAAGAATTCTAAGTCAAAAGACCAATTGATCAATGTACTGGAGCCAAACATGCCCAGGTTTGAAACCTTTGTGACACTGGGAAAGTTACTTAACATCTCTGGTCCTTTTCTCTCATCTCCAAAATGGGGGAAAGAGTGACAGCCTCATGGAGTGTGATGGCCATTAAGATCATAAATGTAATGCTATGTTATCAATAAATTTCATAGCACAGTACCTGGTGTGGTAAATGTTAGCTATTACTATCATCATTATCATTGTTGTGATTATATCTTGCTTTCCTATAGAATAAAATTCATAGCTTTGTAATAGTTATCTTCCTTTTCATGAAGAAGTCTTTTTTTATATTTTTTCTTAAATTATGGTTTTAAAAAAAGGAAAATAAACAACTATTTGAATAAATTTTTACATCTTTGATGGAACTTTCAAAGTTCCATCCATGGTGGATCACACCATGATTGTCACCAAATTTGCCCTAATTTTTCCCACTGATAATTGCAAACAGTCTGGACTTAGAAAACCGCATTTCCATTCTTGCTTGGAGATCGTATACCCAAATTTTCCCCACAACCTTATTTTCAAGTTAGGCTGGATTCTGGGGAAAGAGGAATTTAATCTAGGTTTCTCCAACCTCTAGCTTGAAACTTTCTAGTGTTAACACTAAATCAAACACAAATTTTTCAAGCCTGTTTTTGGTTGGAGGTGGTACCAAAACCTAAGAAAATTTTGAAATTGCATGACCCACCATTAGCTTATTTTAAAAGTAAAATTGCTTCCAAGAGGTCTTTTTACTTGCTTCTACATTCGAGACTATAAGTTAAGTTGCTTTTGGTTGCAAGTAACAGAAATCCCAAGTCAAATTGTTGTAACTGCCACACCCAGAGCTAAAAAGAACTGAAACACCATCTGACTCTGCTCTTACTAGCTCCCTTGGCTCAGTCCTTCTCTGAATATTGTTTTCAAACCCACACTTAAGTCCCTTGAGTAAGGCAGCTGTCAACTGCAACGAAAGCTACATCCATCCACTTCCAGGTAGAGAAAAAAAGTGCCCCTGCCTGCTTTAATCTTGAGATTTGTACTGATTGGGGCAACTCTTTTGTTTTGTTTCTTTGGTGGAATTTGATAAGCTGATTCTAAATATAAAGGGCCAAGAAGAAACAATATGCTTCTTGTTTGAGAACAAAGTAGAAGGAATTGCTGTACCAAGAACAGAATAATAAAGAACCCACTAACTTACCTACACATATGTATACTCGCTACCTAACAGAGGTGGCCTGCAGATCTATGAGGAAAGAACAGACTTTTTAATAAGCTGTGCTGATAAAATTGAGCATCCATGTAGAAAATACTGAAGTTGTACTTCTATCTCACATCATGCACAATATACAATTCCAGTGGAACTGAGCTAGGTATAAAAGGCAAAACTAGAAAGGTTTTAAGATAATACGAGAGAGTATTTCCTGGCCTCTGCAGGTGGAAGACTTTCTTAAACAAGAGTCAGAAAGCACTAACCATAAAGAAAAAAGATGAATAACTTTGCTTACTTAAAAAATAAAATTTTCTGTTCTTCTATAGATACCATTATTAGAGCAAAAGATAAGAGTGATACAAGAGACTAGTATTTAAATACATGAAGAATTCTCACAAGCCAGTAAAATAGAGACATATAACCCAAAAAGGAAATGGACAAAAGACTCAAATAGGAATTTTCACAAAGGATAAAATCTAAAGGTACTTACCTTCATTAGTAATCAGGGAGACACAAATTAAAATTGATGTGATACCATTACATACCGGATTAGCTAAAATTAAGAAAGATGAGCATATCAAGTGCTGGAGAGGATATAATGTAACAGGCATTTTCATCCACTGGAGGTGGGAACGTGTGTTAGTTTGCAAGCTGCCAGAATGCAATATACCAGAACTGAAACGGCTTTTATAAAGGGGAATTTAATAATACAAGTTTACAGTTCTAAGGCAACGAAAATGCCCAAATTAAGGCACCAAGAGGTTACCTTAGTTCAAGGAAGGTCCATGGGTTAGGAACACCTTTGTCAGCCAGGGAGTCATGTAGCTGGCATCTGCCTCTTCAGGTTCGGGCTTGCTTAACGTCTAATGGTGACGTCTGCTGGTCTCCAAGCATCTCCAGACATCCATGCCTCTATTCTCCATGTGTCCCTGTCTGCATCAGCTCAGCTCTGAAGTTTCTGTTAGCTCTGTCATTTCTGTCGCTTCTATCTTTTCTCCAAAATATTTCCCCTTTTAAGGACTCTAGTAAGCTAATCAAGCCCCACCTGGACTAGGTGGAGTCACAGCTCCAGCTAATCAAAAGTTAACCCACAACTGGGTATGTCATAGCTCCATGGAGATAATCTAATCAAGATATTCCAACCCAGGTGGTTCAGTGGTAGAATGCTCACGTTTCATGTGGGAGACCCGGGTTGATTCCCAAACCATGCACCCCAAAAGAAAATAATATATGTATATATATATATATATATTCCAACCTACATTATTAAATCAGAATTAAAAGAAAGGGCTTTCTTGATATTCTCACAAGCAGTGTGGACAACCAAAGCTATAAGCTGAGCCCTCAGTC
>PVIY010053562.1:0-14628 GCA_004026745.1 Myrmecophaga tridactyla | reverse complement strand
AAGGAAGGGCTGATGATGTTTGGGTTTCTCTGTCAGCTGAGAAGACATATGGTGACGTCTGCCAGATTTCTATCCTGGTTTCTTGTTTCAAATGGCTTCCCTAGGGATGTTTTCTTTCTGCTTCTCCAGAGGTCTCTCTGGGTCAGCTCTCAAGCTTTTTCCCAAAATGGCTCCCTCTTAAGGGACTCCAGTAAGCCACCCACCTTGAATGAGTGGAGACACATCTCCATGGAAACCATCTAATCAAAAGATCCCACCCACAACTAGGTGGGTCACATCTCCATGGAAACAACAAAAAAGATCCCACCCAGCAATACTGAATCAGGATTAAAGAACATGGCTCTTCTGGGGGTATACAATAGTTTCAAACTAGCATACAATATTTGTCCTTTTGTATCTGGTTTATTTCACTCAACATAATACCTTCAAGGTTCATCCATGTTGTTGCATGTATCATTCCTTTTTATAGCTGAATAATATTTCATTGTGTGGATATATCACATTGTGTTTATCCATTCATCTGCTGGTGAACACTTGGTTGCTTCCACCTTTTGGCTATTGTGAATAAAGCTGCTATGAACATTGGTGTGCAGGTATCTATCTGAGTTCCTGCCTTCAATTCTTTTAGGTATATATCTAGAAGTAGAATTGCCAGGTCATTTATAATTCTTTACCTAACGTTCTGAGGAACCACCAAACTGTCTTCCAAAGGGTCTGCACCATTTTACATTCTCACTAACAATGCACAAGTGTTCCTACTTCTACATATCTCCACCAACACTTGTTATTTCCTGTTTCTTTAATAGCACCCATTCTAGTGGGTGTGAAGGGGTATCTCACTGCAGTTTTAATTTGTATTTCCTTAATGGCTAATGATGTTGAGCATCTTTTCATGAGCTTATTGGCCATTTGTATATCTTCTTTGGATAAATGTCTATTCAAGTCCTTTGCCCATTTTTAAATTGGGTTGCATGCCTTTTTGTTGTTGAGGAATTCTTTATATATTCTAATTATTAAACCTGTATCAGATACATGTTTTCCAAATATTTTCTCCTATTCCGTAGCTTGTCTTTTCACTTTCTTGATAATGTCCCTTGATACATAAAAGTTTTTAATTTGAATGACACTCCATTTATCTATTTTCTTCCTACTTTCGCTGTGAAGTCTAAGTATCCATTGCTTAATTCAAAGTCCTGAAGATAGTCCTTTACGTTTTCTTCTAGGAGTTTTAGTTTTAGTTCTTATCCATAGGTCTTTGATCCATTTTGAGTTAATTTTTGCATATGATGTGAGTAGGAGTCCACTTTCATTCTTTTGCATGTGAATGTCCAATTTTGTTAGCACCATTTGTTAAGGAGACTATTCTTTTCCCTTTGAGTGGGTTTATCACCATTATCAAAAATCAATTGGCCATAAATATGTGTGTTTATTTATAAACTATCAAATTGTATTCCATTGGACCATATGCCTGTTCTTGTGCCAGTATCAAAACTGTAACTTTGCAATATATATATTTATTTATTTTTTTTGGTTTCGAACATGCACCATTCCCAAGAAATTTTATCCAAGCTGCAAAACATAAGGTGATGTACAACATGATGAACTTTGATAATATTTTGCTAAATGAAATAGGGAATCTTGTATGATTCCATTTATATGATTCCCAAATATTTTCTCCCATTGAGTTGGCTGCCTCTTCATCTTTTTGACGAAGTCTTTTGAGGTGCAGAAGCATTTGATCTTGAGGAGTTCCATTTATCTATTTTTTCTTTTGTTGCTTGTACTTTGGGTGTAAAATTTAGGATGCTACCTCCCATTACTAGGCCTTGAAGATGACTCCTTACATTTTCTTCTAGAAGCTTTATGGTGCTACTTCTTATATTTAGGTGTTTGATCCACTTTGAATTAATTTTTGTATAGGCTGTAAGGTAAGGGTCCTCTTTCATTCTTTTGGCTATAAATATCCAGTTCTTCAATGCCCATTTATTGAAAAGATTATTTTTCCCAGTTCAGTGGATTTGGGGGCCTTGTTGACCAGAGATTTGGTGGCCTATTTTTGCACTCTCAGTTTGATTTCACTGGTCAGTACTTCTATCTTTGTGCCAGTACCATGCTGTTTTGACCACTGTGGCTTTATAATAAGTTTTAAAGTCAGGAAGTGTTAATTCTCCCACTTTATTCTTCTTTCTTAGGATGATTTTAGTTGTTCAGGGTCTCTTTCCCTTACAGATGAATTTGGTTACTAGCTTTTCCAAGTCTTCAAAGTACATTGTTGGAATTTTGATTGGTACTGTGTTGAGTATGTAAATCAATTCGAGTAGAATTGACATCTTTAACTATATTTAACCTTTCTATCCATGAGCAAGGAATGTCTTTCCACCTATTTAGATCTTCTTTGATTCCTTTTAGCAATGTTATGTAGTTTTCTGTGCACAAGTCCTTTACATCCCTAGTTAAGTTCATTCCTAAGTACTTGATTCTTTTAGTTGTTATTTTGAATGGAATTCTTTCCCTTAACTGACTCCTCGATTAGGTCATTGCTTGTGTATAGAAATGTTACTGATTTTTTTAAAAATAAATTTTATTGTATAGTATAACATATATACAAAGCAAAGAAACAAAAAAGCAATAGTTTTCAAGGCACTCTTCAACAAGTGGTCATAGGACAGATCCCAGAGTTTGTTATGGGCTACCATATGATCCTCTCCTATTTCTCCTTCTAGCTGCTGCAGAATATAGGAGGCTAGAGGGTTTAAATATTTTTTATCACCACAGTCAACATTTTTTTCCTTCTCTTTTTGTGAAAAAACCATATATACAAAAAAAGCTATAAATTTCAAAGCACATCACCACAATTAGTTGAAGAACATATTTCAGACTTTGACATACATGGTGTTCTAGTTTGCTAGCTGCTGGAATGCAATATACCAGAAACGGAATGGCTTTTAAAAAGGGGAATTTAATAAGTTGCTAGTTAACAGTTCTAAGGCCGAGAAAATGTCCCAGTTAAAGCAAGTCTATAGACATGTCCAATCTAAGGCATCCAGGGAAAGATACCTTGGTTCAAGAAGGCTGGTGAAGTTCAGGGTCTCTCTCTCTCAAGTGAGAAGGCTCATGGTGAACACAGTCAGGGTTTCTCTCTCGGCTGGAAGGGCACATGGAGAACACAACATCATCTGCTAGCTTTCTCTCCTGGCTTCCTATTTCATGAAGCTCCCTGGGAGGCGTTTTCCTTCTTCATTTCCAAAGGTCGCTGGCTGGTGGACTCTGCTTCGTGGTGCTACAGCATTCTCTGCTCTCAGCAAATCTCTTTCATTCTCCAAAATGTTTGTTCTTTTATAGGACTCCAGAAACTTATCAAGACCCACCCAAATGGGTGGACATATGTCGTCACCTAATTCAGCTTAACAACCACTCTCGATTAAATCACATCTCCAGGGAGATGATCTGATTACAGTTTCAAACATACAGTATTAAATAGGATTATTCTACCTTTACAAAATGGGACTTAGATTAAAACATGGCTTTTCTAGGGGACAGACATCCTTTCAAACCAGCAAACACGGGTTACAATTTCACAATTTTAGGTTTTTTACTTCTAGCTTCTCTAAAATCCTGGAGACTAAAAAAGATGTCAATTTAATGACTCAGCATTCATACTCATTTCTTAAATCCTATGGTTTTTTAATAACTCCACCATCACCTTTGATCTTTCCATAACTCTATCTAGGGTTGTTTGGGCTATGGAAATTCTAAATTTTTTATATTGGAAGGGTCTGTCACTAATATGGGATAGGGAGATGGAACCATCTGATGTTCTGGAGAGGCTGGGCTAGGTTTCAGGACTTATCTGGACCAGGGACCCATCTGGAAGTTGTAGGTTTCTGGAAAGTTACTCTAGTGCATGGAACCCTTGTGGAATCTTATATATTGCCCTAGGTGTTCTTTAGGATTGGCTGGCATGGTCCTGGTTGGCAATGGCAGGTTATGATAGGTAGCAGGTCTATCTGAAGCTTGCGTAAGAGCAATCTCCAGAGTAGCCTCTCGACTCTATTTGAACTCTCTGCCACTGATACTTTATTAATTACATTTCTTTTTCCCCCTTTCAGTCAGGATGGAATTGTTGATCCCACAGTACCAGATCTGGATTCATCCCTGGGAGTCATCTCCCACATCGCCAGGGAGACTTTCATTCCTGGATGTCATGTCTCACATAGCGGGGAGGACAATGATTTCACTTGCAGAGTTGGGCTTAGAGAGACTGAGGCCACATTTGAGCAACAACACGTTCCTCCAGGAGTAACTCTGAGGCATGCCTATAGGGAGTCTAAGCTTCTCTGCTACTTACATAAGTTTCACTAGAGTAAGCCTCATGATCGAGGGCATGACCTATTGATTTGGGTATCCCTAAAGTTTGACACAGTATCAGGGGATTCCCTGATGGTAAGGTTTAATAGTTCCATATTCTTTCTCCCCTCCCTCAGAGGACTTTGTTAATACTTTTTGATTATCTGCTCAATATACTCTAGGATGTTTCCAGGCATTACAATAATCTACACAGGATTAAAGGACCTCTTTCTTATTCTGTGCTCTCTGTGTTTCAATTGTTCAAATACAGATAGGTTGAATTAGATTATGCACTACAGAAAATTTCAGCTCTAGATCAAATAAACCTTTCTTCCATTGGTCTCAAAGAGTATTTGTGGTTCTAAAATATAGACACTGTCTTCCTTACCCCTATGTTCTGAATTACTTTAACCCCAACCTGTTTGGCTTTGTTATTATCTCTAAATATCAGGTTATATATATATAACAGCCTCTCAAAATCCAGAAATAATAATCACCACTCCGGAATTAATGTGTCTGCTCTAAAAGCTTACAATCTAGGCCCCTGTTTTCTTATGAGCATTTTCTAAAGGTGACCATACCATTGTTGTTTTTTTGTTCCTGGCTTATTTGGTCTCACCAAATGTCCCACATGTTCATTCACATCATTGCATGCCTCACGACATTGTTCCTTTTTGTAGCAGCACAACCTTCATTCATAAGTATACACCATTGTTTGCCAATCTACTTCTCCCTCATTGCATCTTTCAGCCACCTGCATTCATCGGGCATTATGTAGAAGGCCCAAAGTCCACAGTCCATCAAAATTCTCAATTTTAGATAATTTCATTGTTCCCAAGAGACAGAAAACCAATCAACACACCCTCGCCAAATAGGAAATCTAAACCTCCTCTTAACTCCTGTCCCTCCCTCCATTATTTACCTCTGCTGTTGTGGTGGTAGTGCTGATGGTTTCCTTTTGAACATAGCTCATAGCATGCAATAGCAGTTTTCCCCCTGCACCCTGGACTTAACACTCTTTATACAAGAATCATATCTTTGAAGTAATTCTTATGAGAACTAATTCATATTTCTAGTGTGACTCAGTGGGACACATATGTCTATACAACCCCTTTCAATCTTGTTCATCTTCAATACAATAATATTACTTCTAGACCCACTAGAGAATCACCTTCACTCCTATCTATTCCCTAAAATTGAAATTCAGCCTCATTAGCTCACCCATTTCTAGCTTCTATGTATTTCTAAGTCCCCTATATTCTGTTATTATAAACCTCTGATTTACCTTTATGCTGGTCATAAAAGGGGAATCATACAGTATCTATCTTTTTGTGTCTGGCTAATTTCACTCAGCATTATGTCATCAAGACTCATCCATCTTGTCACATGCTTCAGGATGTCATTTTGTCTTACTGCTGCATAATATTCCATCGTATATATATACCATATTTTGTTGATCCACTCGTCTGTTGATGGACATTTGGTTTGTTTCCATCTTTTGGTGACTGTGAATAATGCTGCTATGAACATCAGTGTGCAAATGTCTGCTTGTGTCATTGCTTTCAGCTCTTCTGCATATATACCAAATAGTGCTATTGCTAGGTCATAGGGCAACTCAGTATTTAATTTTCTAAGGAACTGCCGAACAGTCTTCCATAGTGGCTGCACAATTATACAGTCCCACCAGCAGTGCATAAGTGTCCCAGTTTCTCCACATCCTCTCCAACATTTATAGTTTCCTGTTTGTTTATAGTAGCCATTCCTATAGGTGTGAGGTGGTATCTCATTGTAGTCTTGATCTGCATTTCCCTTATAGCCAGTGAAAATGAGCATCTCTTCATGTGTTTTTGAGCCATCAGTATTTGCTCTTCAGAAAAATGCCTATTCATATCTTTAACCCATTTTATAATTGGGTTGTTTGTTCTTTTGTTGTTGCATTGTATGATTTCTTTGTATATATAGGAAATCAAACCTTTGTCTGATATGTGATTTACAAATATTTTCTCTCATTAACTTTTGGCTGCCTCTTCAGGGTTTTGACAAAGTCTTTTGAGGTGCAGAAGCAATTGATTTTGAGGAGTTCCCATTTATCTATTTTTTTCTTTTGTTGTTTATGCTTTGGGTGAAAAGTTTAAGAATTACTAGTTCTTGAAGATGTGTCTCTACATTTTCTTCCAGAAGTTTTATGGTGTGGTTCTTATATTTAGGTGTTTGATCCACTTTGAGTTAATTTTTGTGTAGGGTGTAAGATAAGAGTCCTCTTTCATTCTCTTGGTTATTGATATCCAGTTCTTCCATGCCCAATTATTGAAAAGACTATTTTGTCCCAGTTCAGAGGATTTATGCGCCTTGTCAAAAATCAGTTGACCTTAGATTCGGTGGTCTATTTCTGCACTCTCAATTCAATTCCATTGGTCAATGCTTCTGTCTTTGTGCCAGTACCATGCTGTTTTGACCACTGTGGCTTTATAATAGGCTTTAAAATCAGGGAGTGTTAATCCTCCCACTTCATTCTTCTTTTTTAGGATGCTTTTAACTATTTGGGGTCTCTTTCCCTTACAGATGAATTTGGTAGTTAGCTTTTCCAAATCTTCAAAGTACATTGTTGGAATTTTGATTCGTACTGTGTTGAATCTGTAGATCAATTTGGGAAGAATTGACATCTTAACTATATTTCGCCTTCCTATCCATGAGCAAGGGATGACTTTCCACCTATTAAGATCTTCTTTGATTTCTTTTAGCAATGTTATATAGTTTTCTGTGCATAAGTCCTTTACATCCCCAGTTAAGTTCATTCCTAAGTATTTGATTCTTTTAGATGCTGTTTTGAATGGAATCTTTTCCTTAATTGACAACTCAGCTAGGTCATTGCTTGTGTATAGAAATGTTACTGATTTTTGCATATTAATTTTATGTCCTGCAACCTTCCTGAATTTATTTTTATTTTTATTTTTTTATTGATTACATAGTGTTTTTACAGTATGTCAGTGTTCTGGCATGTTAAAGGTTAATCCTTTGGCTTAAATATCTTCTATACTCAAAACATATATAATGTGAGTTTTTCCATATCATCTAAGGTCACAACTTTCCCTAAAGGCTTACGCACATATATGACATTCAATGGTTTTACTCCTATTTGAGCTCTCTCATGTGGTCTAAGGCTACAAAATGAATTGTGGTTTTCCCATATGGATGATGCTGCAATGGTTTTTCTTCAATGTGGAATCATTCATGTTGTTCAGGATTAGATAAATGTTGGAAGATTTACCCACATTGATGACGTTCATAGGTTTCTTTCCAGTGTGAGGTCTCTTATGTTCTCTAAACCCAAAACAATGAGCAAAGCATGACTTCTCTCATGTTAAGGCAAAAATGTGTACTGAAGGCCTTCCCACATAGATGACATTCATAAGGTTATTCTTCATTGTGAATTATCCCATGTCACCTAAGTGCAGAACAATGAGTGAAGGCTTCCCCATTTTGATTATATTCTTTTGGTTTCTCTCCAAAGTGAGTTCTCTCATTCTGTCTAATATAGCATCAAATGAAGGCTTTCTAACATCAGTAGCATTCAGTTTCTATGCAGCCTGAGTTCTTGCATGCCAGTACAAGTGAAAGCATTCCCACACTGATGACATCCATAGGGTTTTCTCCAATGAGTCCTCTCATGATGTACAATGCTAGAACAATGAGTGAACGCTTTCCCACTTTGATGACATGCATATGATTTCTCTCCAGTATGTGTTCTCTCGTGAGGCCTAAGGGCAGAACGTCGTGTGAAGGCTTTTCCACATAGATGACACTGATATGGTTTCTCACCTGTGTGAATCCTCTCATGTTCTTTAAGATTAAAACATGTACTGAAGGCTTTCCCACATCGATTACATTCATAGGGCTTCTCTCTAGGATGAATCTTTTCATGTAATCTAAAGCCTGAAGTAATGGTGAAGGCTTTTCCACAAAGATGACACTGATTTGGTTTCTCTCCAGTATGAATTCTCTCATGCCGCCTAAAGGCAGAACGATGAGTAAAGGCTTTGCCACATAGATGACACTGATATGGTTTGTCTCCACTGTGAATTCTCTCATGTTGTCTAAGGGCAGAACAATTAGTGTAGGCTTTCCCACACAGATGACATTCATAGGGTTTTTCTCCAGTGTGAATTCTCTCATGGTGTTTAAGGTGAAAAGATCTACTGAAAGCCCTCCCACATTGATGGCATTTATATGGTTTCTCTCCATTGTGAATTTTCTCATGTCGTTTAAGGGTAGAACAACGAGTGAAGGTTTTCCCACATGGATGACATTCATAAGATTTCTTCTGAGTATCAGTTCCATTATATTGTTTAAGATCAGAATTTTGAATAAAGGTTTCACAACTTAGATGACATTTATATGAGTTACATCTACCATGAACTTGCTTATGTTTAGTAAAAGATGACTGGCCACTGAGGGCTTTTCCAAATGGCTTGCTGAAATAGCATTTCTTTCTCGGATGAGTTAACACATGCTGAGTAACTATGGATCTATGAGTGAAATCTTCTTGCAAATTATTGCACTTAAAGGGTGTGCTTCGAATGATGCAAGATCTCAATGACATGATGGTTGATATATCTTTCCTATAGACACAATGTATGGATACCATTTCTTGTTTTTGAAGGCCACTTTCACTGCCTGAACCCAGGTTTTGTAGATATCCTAATCCTTCTCCCCACAGTTCCTCTCTTTGCTCTAATTGGGAAACCACATCTGATTTGAAGACCTGATATCCCACTGAGACCAGATGACTGATAATCTCCAGCATCACATCTCTGAATAGCTTTCTCTGGGACATGTCCAAGACAGCCCACTCCTCCTGCTGGAAGTCTATAGCTACAGCTTCAAAGCCACTGATTCCTAGAGTCCCAGGAGTCTCCTTTTGAACATCAAACAGATCTGTGTCATCCAATGTTGCCAGTGTCACCCATCCCAGTAGTTGCACTGTCAACAGTTCAGGTGACAACTGTCTTCCTTTGGGTTTTCACAGAAAAGCAGTAGGTAAGCAAAGCAGGTTTTCAGATTGTTAAAATTCCTTGTCAGGGTGGTGTGATGGTGGCTCAGTGGTAGAATTCTCGCCTGCCATGCTGGAGACCCGGGTTTGATTCTCAGTGCCGCAGCAGCTGACCAGCCCGAGTGCGCCTCCTCCTCAGCCCAGTGGCTACAGCCCAGCGTTTCTCCTTGCTGAATTTATTTATTAGCTCAATTAACTTTGCTGTAGATTTCTCAGGATCTTCCAAGTATAGTATCATATCATCTGCAAATAAGGAGAGTTTTGCTTCTTCCTTTCCAATTTGGATGCCTTTTATTTCTTTGTCCCTGCCTGATAACTTCTAGCACAATGTTGAATAATAGTGGTGACATGGGCATCCTTGTCTTGTACCTGATCTTAGGGGGAAGGCTTTCAGTCTCTCTCCATTGAGTACAATGCTGGCGATTGGTTTATCATATATTCCCTTTATCATACTGAAGTAGTTACCTTAGATTCCTATCTTTTGGGGTGTTTTTATCAGAAAAGGATGCTGAATTTTGTCAAATGCTTTTTCAGCATCAATTGAGATGATCATGTGATTTTTCCCTTTTGATTTGTTAATGTGCTATATTACATTAATTGATTTTCTTGTGTTGAACCATCCTTGCATTCCTGGTATAAACCCCACTTGGTCGTGGTGTATAATTCTTTTAATGTGCTGTGGGTTTGACTAGCTAATATATTATTGAAAATTTTTGCATGTGTTCGTTAGGGAGGTTGGCCTCCCTAAAAGTACAGGTTGGCCTGTACTTTTCCCTTCTTATGGCATCTTTAACTGATTTTGGTATTAAAATGATATCAGCTTCATAAAATGAGTTAGGTAGAGTTCCTTTTTCCTCAATTTTTTGGAAAAGCTTGAGCAGATTGGTGTTAGTTCTTTCTGGAATGTTTGATAAAATTCCCCTGTGAAGGGGTGTGGACCTTCCTGGCAACATGAGACAGAAATCCTAGAATAAGCTGGGACTCAGCACCAAGGGATTGAGAAAACCTTCTCCACTGAAAGGGGGAAGAGAGAAATGAGACAAAATAAAGTGTCAAAGACTGAGAGATTCCAAACAGAGTTGAGAGGTTATCCTGGAGGTTATTCTTACACATTAAATAGATATCACCTTTTTAGTTAAGGTGTAATAGAGAGGCTGGAGGGAACTGCCTGAAAATGTAGACCTGTGTTCCAGTGGCCATGTTTCTTGAAGATGATTGTATAATGATACAGCTTTCACAATGTGACTGTGTGACTGGGAAAACCTTGTGTCTGATGCTTCTTTTATCTACCTTATGGACAGATGAGTAAAACATATAAATTAAAAATAAATAAATAATAGGGGGAACAAATGTTAAAATAAATTCAGTAGATTGAAATGCTAGTGATCAATAAAAGGGAAGGGTAAGGGTTATGGTATGTATAATATTTTTTCTGTTTTCCTTTTATTTCTTTTTCTGAATTGATGCAAACATTCTAAGAAATGATCTGATGATGAATATACAACTATGTGATAAAAATTGTATGTTGATTGGTTTTATCAATAAAAATTTAAAAAGTTAAAAATTATAAAAATAATTACATATGTTTCGACAGATGTGTATAAGGATAGTAAAAATTTGGAAACACTGTAAATACACAATGTGCAAAAGAATATTGGTTAAATAAATTATGATAAAAACTTAAAAAAAAATTCTCCTGTGAAGCCATCTGGCTTTTCTTTGTAGGAAGATTTTTGATTACTGATTGAATCTCCTTATTTGTGATTGGTTTGTTGAGATCTTCTATTTCATACTGAGTCAGTGTAGCTTGTTTGGGTGTCTCCAGGAATTTTGTCCATTTCATCTAAGTTGTCTAGTTTATTGGCATATAGTTGTTCATAGTATCCTCTTATGATTTCTTTTGTTTCTTCAGGGTCTGTGATAATGCACCTCTTCTCATTTCTGATTTTGTTTATTTGCCTCCTTTCTCTTTTTTTCTTTGTCAGTCTTGCTAGTGGCCCATCAATTTTATTGATTTTCTCAAAGAACCAACTTCTGGTTTTATTGATTCTTCCTATTGTTCTTTTGTTCTCCCATTCATTTATCTCTGCTTTAATCTTTGTTATTTCTCTTCTCCTATTTGCTTTGGGGTTACGTTGCTGTTCTTTTCAAGTTCCTCCAGCTTTGCTTTTAAGTCCTCAATTTTTGCTCTTTCTTGTTTTTTAATATAGGCCTTTAGGGCAGTAAATTTCCCTCTCAGCATAGCCTTTACCACATCCCATAAGTTCTGATAAGTTGTATTCTCATTTTCATTCATCTCCAGATAGCTACCGAATTCTCTAGCAATTTAATCTTTGACCCACGGTTGTTTAAGGGTGTGTTATTTAATCTCCATATATTTGTGAATGTTCTCATTCTTTGGTGGTTATTGAGATCCGGTTTCATCCTATTGTGGTCAGAGAAAGTGCTTTGAATAATTTCAATGATTTTAAATTTATAAAGACCTGTTTTGTGCCCTAGCATATGCTCTATCCTGGAGAATGTTCCATGAGCACTAGAGTAGAATGTATAACCTTGTGCTTTGGGGTGCAATGACCTATATATGTCTGTTGGGTCTAATTCATTTATCAAGTTATTTAACTTCTCTATGTCTTTGTTGATCTTTTGTCTGGTTGTTCTATGTATAGAGGAGAGTGGTGTATTGAAGTCCCCTACTATTATTGTTGAAACATCTATCACTCCCTTCAGTTTTACCAACGTCTGGCTCATGTACTTTGGAGCTCCTTGATTGGGAGCATAAACATTTATGATTGTTACATCTTCTTGGTGAATTGACCCCTTAATTAGTACCTAGTGTTTTTCTTTGTCTTTTGTGATGTCTTTACATTTAAAGTCTATTTTGTCCTATATTAGTATAGCTACTTCTGTTTTCTTTTGGTTACAACTTGCGTGGAAAATCTTCTTGCATCCTTTTACTTTCAACCTATTTGTATCCTTGTGTCTAAGATGAGTCTGTTGTAAATAGCATATAGCTGGATTATGTTTCTTTTCATAAATTTTTATTTTGTTACCATATATACAACCCTTTATTTCCCCTTTTAATTTAATATACATTCAGTGCTGTTAATTACATTCACAATGTTGTGCTGGTATTACCAAAAATCATTACCCCAAAATTTCCATCATTCTGAATAGGAACCCTATACATTTTAAGCCTTAACTTCCCATTCCCTATCCCCACCCCATTCCCTGGTAACCTTTATTCAAGATTCTGACTATGAGTTTGCTTGTAATAATAATTTCAAATCAGTGAGATCATATAATATTTGCCCTATTATGTCTGGCTTATTTCATTCAACATGAAATAATTGGCTTCAAGGTTCATCCATATTTTTACATGTATCAGGATTTCATTCTTTTTACAGCTGAATAATATTCATTGTATGCATATACCACATTTTATTTATGCATTCATCAGTTGATGGACAAATTGGGTTTCTTCCATCTTTTGGAAATTGTGAATAATGCTGCTATGAACATTGGTATGAAAATATCTGTTCTATTCCCAGCTTTCAATTATTTTGGGAATATACCGAATAGTATGATTGTTGGGTCATATGGAAGTTCTATATATATATTTTCTGAAGAACAGCTAAACTGTCTTCCACAACTGCACCATTTTACATTGCCACCAGCAATGAATGAGTGTTCCTATTTCTCCCCAGCCTCTTCCACACCTGTAAATTTCTGTGTTTTTTTTTTTTAATAGTAGCCATTCTAGTAGGTGTGAAATGGTATCTCACTGTGGTTTTGATTTGCATTTCCCTAATAGCTAATGATGGTAAACATCTTTTCATGTGCTTTCTGGCCATTTGTATATCTTCTCTGAAGCGATATCTACTCAAGTCTTTTGCCCGATTTGTAAATGGTTACTGTTTTTTTCCTAATTGTTAAGTTGAAGGATTTCTTTATATATTCTGGTTATTAAACTCTTATCAGATATGTGGTTTCCAAATATTTTCTCCCATTTTGTAGGTTGTCTTTTTACTTTCATGATAAAGTCTTCTGAGGAATATTTTTTTTTTTGATAAGGTCCCATTTATCTATTTTTTATTTTGCTGTTTGTGCTTTGGGTATAAAGTTTAAGAAACCACTGTCTAACACAATGTCCTGAAGATGGATGCTTCCCTACATTTTCTTCTAGGAGCTTGATAGCTCACACTCTTAATTTAGGTCTTTGATCCATTATGAGATGATTTTTTGTATAAGGTGTGAGTTATGGATTATGTTTCTTAATCCATTCTGCCAATTGTATCTTTTAACTGGAAAGTTTAGTCTTTTAATATTCAAAGTTATTACTGAAATGGCATTTCTTGATTCCACTATCTTATCTTTTTTATCTTATTTCTCAGATCTATATATTCCTGGAAAGGAATATATATCCTCTTTTTCTTTGTATTATTTAAATTACCCTTAGTGGTACTCTTCAGTTCTGTGCCCTCCTCCAGACCTCCCTCTCCTTTTTTTTTCAGCTGGCAGAACTCCTTTTAGTATTTCTTGTAGGGTCGGTTTCTTGTTGACAAATTCTTTCAGGATTTCTTTGTCTGTGAAAACTTTAATCTCTTCCTCAATTTTGAAGGACAATTTAGATGGGTACAGAATTCTTGGCTGGAAGTCGTTCTCTTTCAGGATCTTGAATATATCATATCACTGCCTTCTCGCCTCCAGGGTGCTAGTTGAGTAGTCTGAACTCAGTCTTATTTGATTTCCCTTGTATGTAGTAGATTTTTTTCTCTTGCTTCTTTCAGGATTTTCTGCTTCTCTTCAACATTTGACAGACTGATTAGTATGTGCCTTGGGGAAGGCCTATTTGGATTTATTCTGTTTGGAGTTCTTCGGGCTCCTTTGACTTGTATATTTATGTCCTTTAGGAGGGTTCAGAAGTTTTCCCACATTATATCCTCAACTTCTCTTCCTAGTCCTTTACTCCTCTCTTCTCCTTCTGGTACATCAATGATTCTTATATTTGTGCACTTTGTTTAGTCTATCATTTCCCTGAGTTCTCATTCAATTTTTTCCATCTTTTTTTTTTTTTTTTTTTTTTTTTTTTTTTTTTTTTTTTTTTTTTTTTTTTTTTTTTTTTTTTTTTTTTTTTTTTTTTTTTTTTTTTTTTTTTTTTTTTTTTTTTTTTTTTTTTTTTTTTTTTTTTTTTTTTTTTTTTTTTTTTTTTTTTTTTTTTTTTTTTTTTTTTT
>PVIY010053561.1:0-14627 GCA_004026745.1 Myrmecophaga tridactyla | reverse complement strand
CACCTTAAGGAGGTGTATTAAAATACACCTCCCACTTTCCCTGTTTCTTCTCCCCAGATTTTTGTCTTCTGTCAAAGCCTATACCTACTCAAGAGAAATTTTCAAAGCTAGGAGTCCTGCTTGCTTGCTGGGTGAACTTGGGCAATTCTCTTAACCTCTTTGGACCTCAGTTTCTTCTCTATGAAGTAAAATTTTGGAAAATATATTATATGAAATCCCATGTGGTCCATATTGACATATAACCCCGATGCTCCTGCCCACTGGAAGTGCCTTGAAGGCAGCACCTGCTGGTCGAATCACCACTGAACCCCCAATGCAAGGGATTGCATAATAGCGCTATTTCATTATCTGTTGCTGCCTCACAACTCTAGCCCCTTTCTTCTCAAAGAAACAAACTGCTTTAAACAACCCATGCAATCCTATCTTCAGTCTGTGAGTCAGCTGGGGCTCTCTTGTCTACTTGGGCTTTCCTCTACAGTTGTAATCGGACGGCAGCGGGCCTGCTGCTGGGGCTGAGTCCAGTGTTCCTCTATGCAGCCCTTCACTCCCTGAGCTGTCTCCTCCTGGTTTCTCTTCTCCTTACATGGCAGCTCAGGGCTCCAAGAGGCTGCCAGACCTTCTTAATATCTGCCCTTGGAAGCCAGAGAACATCACTTCAGCCATGTTCTATTAGTCAAAGTCATCAAGGTCATAAACTCCATCTCCTGATGGAAGAGCATCGTGCATGTACAGGAAAGGTGTGTGCCGGTGGTCATCTTTGGAAAGTCGTTACCTTGGGCTTTTCAGATAGGGACTTACCATGCACTTGTGCATATATATATATGTATGTTTACAAGTCGATTCTCACTATTAGCAGTAGTTATGATCTATAAAGTCCCTGGGAACAATAAATTAATGAATACTGAACCAGCTTTGTGTGACTGCAGCTGGGAATTTTTACCCTTTGCCTGTGAATATATCTAAGAATGCCTGTGAAAGTCATGGGTGTGCCCTTTGCATTTTAGTGAATAGGCAGATTCTCAAATAAATGAAGGTCATGGGCTGGGCTCTGTGTGTGTGTGTGTGTGTATGCATATGTGTATTTTAAAATTTATTTTTTCAATAAGCCAGTATGTTTTGGGGGAAATTTCAGGGTGATCTCTGTGGTAGCTTTATTTGTGTACCCAGCTAACTGGTGCCACTGCAGTTCCTGGCACATTGTAAGGGCTTGGGAAATAGTTATCAAATGACTGAATGAATGATCGCCCTGTGATTTCTCAAGGGTGCAGCTCACTCTAGTCCCCATTGCCAGCCCTTTGCCAGCTGAGGGGACGTGGAGGCTAGCCCAGGACAGAATTCAACTCCAATTGAACTCTGAAGACAGTTTGATCTTAAAAGTCAGTTCATCAGCTGTGAGAGAGCGTTGGTTCCTGCAGCCTCCTCAACTGTCCCCTTCAGGCTTTCCCCTGATGGTAGAAATTTGCAGGTAGTTTCTGATTGGGCTATAAACTGGTGGCAGATATAGATGAGATCTCTGATCCGATAGCTCAGTGGGATATGGCTTATGTCAGAGAGGGAAGGGACTGGGTGTATCAGAAGCTATGGAAGCCCTCAGGCTGTGGCCTCTCTCACTCCCCAAGTATGTCAGGTGAGCAAGTGCAATCTGACCCATTGGCTTATGACTCTTCTCCATCCCTCTCTGTCCTTGTGTCTTTGATGATCAGCCCTTCCCTCTCCATCTCAGCCCCCAATTTCCCTTTTGTGCTGGCACAGTGACAATGAGTGTGGTATGTTTAGGTGAGGTTACCTTTGGAGGAATCAAGAAATCCATGGCAATCTACACCTGCTTTCCCTTTCAGAAAAATCATTTCCACCAAAGGAATAGCAAGGCTCTGCTCAGGGTCAGGTCTGGGATTCTTTCTCTGTTACCCAGCCTTCCTCATTTTCTAAAGATCCAAGTTGACAGAAAGGTCAGCAGTTCCGTGATATTCTTTCACTAATATAGAAAACATGCTGAGGTTTGATAGTGCACGTGCCTATGGATATAAGATATAAGCCCTGACTGTGCTTTTGATGTACAATCGGGAAGACTCTGGCTCCTTGCTCAGTAGGTACAGAACCAGGACCCCAGTTAGATTCATCCTGAAGTGAGTGTGTCTCTATGAGCCCTCTTAGGGGTCATACAGCCAAATGCTTCTGTATATGCAACATTTGTTTTGTCCTTTGCCCTTTAGATGCTCGAGGACTCATTCGGTGGATGTTGATGGTGAACCCCGATCGCCGGGCCACCATTGAGGACATTGCCAACCACTGGTGGGTGAACTGGGGCTACAAGAGCAGCGTGTGTGACTGCGATGCCCTTCGCGACTCTGAGTCCCCACTCTTGGCTCGGATTATCGACTGGCACCACCGTTCCACTGGGCTGCAGGCCGAGGCTGAAGCCAAAATTAAAGGCCTGGCCAAACCCGGTGCCTCAGAAGTCATGCTGGAGCGGCAGCGGTCCCTGAAGAAGTCCAAGAAAGAGAACGACTTTGTCCAATCCAGCCCGGACACGGTGCCTGAAAGTCCATCCAAGTTGAGTTCCAAGAGGCCCAAGGGGATCCTGAAGAAGCGAAGCAACAGTGAGCATCGCTCCCACAGCACTGGCTTCATCGAAGGGGTCGTTGGTCCTGCTTTACCCTCTGCTTTCAAGTTGGAGCAGGAACTGTGTCGGACTGGTGTGGCCCTCGCCAGCTCCCCCGAGGCAGAGGTGCCAGGTAAACTCAGCCCCAAACAGTCGGCCACGGTGCCCAAGAAAGGGATCTTGAAAAAGACCCAGCAGAGGGAGTCGGGTTACTACTCCTCCCCGGAGCGGAGCGAATCTTCCGAGCTGCTGGACAATAATGATGGGATGGGTGACAGCATCCCTTCCCCCAGCCCCCCGGACCCAGACAGGGTGAATTCCCACAGCCTCTCCTGCCGGAGGAAGGGCATCTTGAAACACAGCAGCAAGTACTCCGCAGGCACCCTGGACCCGGCCCTCCTCAGCCCCGAAATGCCCACACTGGAATCCTTGGCGGAGCCTGGTGTCCCCGCCGAGGGCCTCTCCCGGAGCTACAGCCGGCCTTCCAGTGTCATCAGTGATGACAGTGTTCTGTCCAGTGACTCCTTTGACTTGTTGGATTTGCAGGAGAATCGTCCCACCCGCCAGCGCATCCGGAGTTGTGTCTCTGCCGAAAACTTCCTCCAGATCCAGGAATTTGAGCGGCTCCAGAACCGGCCCCGGCCCCAGTACCTGAAGCGGTACCGGAACCGGCTGGGAGACAGCAGCTTCTCCCTCCTCACGGACATGGATGACGTGACTCAGGTCTACAAGAAAGCGCTGGAGATCTGCAACAAGCTCAACTAGCTCACCAAGGCGTGGGGTGGGTTGGAGATGGGCGTGAGGGAGGAATGGGAGCAGTGACTTGCACCAGCAGGCTGGTTAACTCTTTGCTGGCCATGACAATAGACTGACAAAGGATGGGCGCCATCTCAATTGGCCAAGCTTGTAAGCTTGAGCCAGTGCCTAAAAGGAAGAAGTAGGCTCTCTGCCAGTGCTGCCAACTGCTAGTCAGAATTTGGGTCCTAACTGGCATTTGCATTATGGCACCTCCCAAAGAACCGTCTGTCCAAGGGAGGTGGTGTTGGCTGGCTTATAGTGGGCTGGGAGGAAGCATATGGGAGAGGGAGCATTTCCCTAGAAGGCATCCAATGCTTCTGGAGAACGGGGGCCATATGCTCTGAGTGAATCTGAAAAGTTTGCTCCTCTTCTCTTCTCATTAGCAAGTTTGATCTGACTGCCTGGGGCAAGCAAGTAGATCTCAGCATCCATTAATGATCAATTGATAGCAGCTGCCCCTGTGCTGGTTTGAGTAGTGGTCGCCCAGTTGCCTAGGGAGGGAGCTCTGTGATTGAATGGTATTGTCTGCCTTGGGGATGGGAAGGGAGGCAATGGCACTTACACTGTGTCATTGCCATCCTTGGCCGGGCTCAGCCCTGGAAGTTAGGTGAAGGCATCCTGTGGGATCTATGTTAACTCTGTCAGGCCTACTAGTGTGGCATTTGCTAATGTGGTATTTAACCCTGAATGGAAGAAGGGCCTTGGTCAGAGAAAGAGCGCTTTGTACTCTGAAAGACACAGAATCAGCCTATAATGATTTTTCAGCCCCTTGCTGTCTGTTTCTTTCCAGTTGTCTGCTGTGCACTTATGTACAGCCTCCCAGGGATAGATAGGGAAGAAGATGGGGGGATCAGAGGTCAAAACTGTGGTGTAGAGTAGAGCCCAGGACCCTTTGGGGTCTGTGCACAGATGATTGGAAGTTGATCTACACCAGCCAAGCATACTTAAATTTCTTTAAGGTCTCAGTATTAACTGGAATGCCACCTCTGGGGTTCTCACCTGCATGCGTAAATGCTTTGAATTGGATGTCACGCTAACTGCCCATAGTTCACCAGAGGATTAACTGGCTCAGTGCCCTGTTTAATAGCAAATTATCTCTCTGTCCACCAAGTGTAGAATTCTCAGAGGTAGAAGAGTTTACTTCCAGAGAGTTAGTGTGTAGGTGGGATATTTGGATGGGTAAAGGAAAGTCAGGCAGAGAATGCTTTTTCCCAAATCTAAATGTTCTATATTATAATTTTGAACTTTGACATGAACTCCTGGGCCTTGAGGAAAAACAACTTTTCATCCATTTAAATGAATAAAATTTTGAAAGAGCAGAGTAGATTGAGAGGAAGCATATAGGAAAGGAAGCATTTCCTTAGAAATCATCCAAATGCTTCTGGAAAAGGGAGAAGAAAGGTGTGGCAGGGCTCTTACCTTAAAAAGTACAAAAACTAGGTGTTTCACTCCTAAATACCTAGATTATGGGTGGTAAGACTTCACTTCCCCAATGGGACATCTTCAGGATACTGGATTTGGAATTAATGGTCTCATCGGGATGGCTTCTGAGTCCATTGGCCTGAGCCACTAAGAGTCCTTCCTTCAAGATGTCTGACCTCTGCTCGCCACCCAGGTGCAGGAGGAGGAGAACTCACTAATCTTGGGGATATCTTTGGATAAACCAAGAAACAAGAGTTCATTGGGAGATGAAAAAGAATATACCTTATGGCACTAACAACATGAATTTGGATGAAACTGTCCTTTCCCTAAGGGAATGGCTCTGTTTTCCCCTTGCCAGTAGCTTTGGTGCTTTGGCTTGTATATTCCTTCAGGTTTAGCTGAGCAGTGTATTGTGGGAAACTGCTCAGTTTCCTTTCATTCAATTCCATCTCCTGAATTCCACTAGAGGTTAAAAGGGAAAAAAAGTCTGTAGATAGCAAATTGTAGGTGGGGTGTGTGGGTGCATGGAGGGTGTCCTAAACTCTCTGCTCCATTTTATGCAGCCTTTTCTGAACAGACAGCTCAGCCAATTCTGCCACGCTGCTGGCCTCTCACACATGGCGGCTGGCCTGGCTGGTAGCTGTCAGTGTGACAGGTAAACATCTGCCCACTTGTTGACGTGTGCCTGTTTAGTATTTTCTATCCTTCTAGGTTTTGGTAACAATGATTAAAACAATAACAGCAACAACACATTCTACCCTTTCCTCTTCCCCCAAACATATGTGTGTTCTCTGTTAGTAGACTCGGTGTGGCAAAGAAAGGTCTCCAAGAAGATGCAAAGACTCTGGGGTTGAGTCCTAGCCTGCTGCTAATGAGCTGGTGGCCTTAGACAACTACAGTGTCTTTGGGACTAAATTTTCCCTTCCTCGAGGGCTGGAAGGGTGGATTAGTCAGACTCTGAGGCCCTGCTTTGCGCTGACATTCTGCTAACATCATCTGATTCTGGATGCAGTGTCAACTGTCCTTGCAAGGAAAAACTTGGAATGGAGGAAAAATCCCTTCAAAGCAGTTCCTCTGCTTCCTGATTAAGCCCTGTCCTCCCTAACAGCCAATCCCCCAGCCAACGAAGTCATGCTTGATTCATTTCCGTGGACTAACAAGTGACAGACACTTTTATGACCCAGTGTCAGCTCTCCTGGTCCTTTCCTTGCTTCTGTGGGTCTTTCAGTGTCTTAGTTTACATGTCTGCAAAGAAGTAGAATTATACTTCTTTTTACAGGTAAATTCAAAGGCATGATCAGTTTTCAGAAAGTGCTTCAAGACCCCAGGTGAAATGAAATGCTAAGTACTGTCTGAATTCCCACCCCTGTTACAAGGTGCTGCTTCTTCAGATGATGGGGGGCACTTTTTGGGGTGCAGTTCAGGCGAGTTTTACCCAGGCCTGCTGTCTTGAGTACAAATGTGAATGATCAACTGACTGTTGCCAAACTGGAAATGTTCTGTAGGGATTTACTGGCATGGTATCATTCCTAGAAGGTAAAAAAAGAGGGAGAGAAACTTGACTGCACATTTTTTAAAAAATCCATATTGTGACTTTTATTTAATTTTTTTTTTTTTGGTAACTAAAAAGTTGACTTTTTTATTTGAATTTGTCTTTTTTATTTATTGGTCTGAAAGGCATTTCAAAGGTATTATAATAATATATTGGTGTAATTTAATTGGTGCAACATGCTTTATGGCTCCAGTCAAAATCGGTTTTCACTCATTTGATTGGTTTGAGCCCAGAACAGCCTACAGGGAAAAAAAGCTGGATAATGACTCAAAGTGTTTATATTTTCATTGGAAACTGATTTCTATTTTCTTGTTTTGTTTTGTTTTGTTCCTGTTTTTATTTTTAAATTAAATAAAATGCAATGAACTGAACTGAACTTCTCAGACCTTGCTTCTTTATTTGGTTGTTTTTCTCTTAGTCAAGTAAGTGACAGAATGATTATAAGTAACAGAAACCCACCCAAGCTAACTTAAGCACCAAAGAGGAATTTTATTCGAAGTGCTCAGAAGAGGAAATGCAGCTAGAAACAGGAACTGGAGAAGCAGGATCCAAGAGAAGTACCTGCTCCCTTTTCTGTTGATCTTTGCACACAGGCTTTATTCTTATCCCTCCATTTGCAGCCTGGCGTTCTGCCCCCTGATTGTGTGACCCACCTCAGCTCACCTCATGCTTTCACATTTACATGTTCTCGGTTCCGGTTTCCAAAAGAAACTATTGACAGGGCTCCTTCAGTCTGAACTAGAAAACATCAAAAGATAAGACTCAATTACTCTCTTCCCTACCCTTCAGCTTCCTCTGTCTGCCCCCTTCCTAGGTACTTCCCTCCCTCCCAAGGACAGACAAATTGCTGAGCTGATTGATCAGTGTCCAAGGTCAATGAGCCATACACTAATGGGCCAGGCTGCTGCTCTGTTGATAATAAAGTGGCATCTTGAGCTCCATTTTGCCATCGTTCCCTGTGCAAACAGACCATCCAGGATGCTCTTGCAAAGAGGAATAAGTAATAGGGTAAGATTGAGGTGTTCCTGGATCCTGGCTGTAATATCAAGTAATGTCAAAACCCAACCCCAGTATCGAACATTAGAGACTCTTGCTCTGCACTGGATAGTACTGTTTTCCTTTGCATGTGATTCTTGCAAAAGAAAGTTCTACTTTCCAAAGAATTACTAGCTTTATCCCTTTTCTGGTCTGCTGGAAGAGCATCTGATGTAGCATTATTAGATTTAGCAGATAAAATTACAATGTTTTTTTTTTAAGTATAACTATGACCCAAATACTGCATGAGGCATACTTATGCTAGAAAATTGTTGGTCTGAAATTCCAATTTAACTGTGCATCCTGTATTTTATTTGGTAATCCAAATTTGATGTGGTTTAATTGGCTAAAGTGACCCGGTACTAGGAATGATAGGAGGGTTGAGAAATGGAGTCCTATAAATATATCAGTGCCTTCCACGCTGGGCTAAGATGGGAAAGATGCCAGTTCCTGTCAGGACTTGCTGAATGCTTTTGAGTCAAACTGCTTTACCTCTTTGGGCCTCAGTTTTCTTATCTGTCTAATGGGTATATTAGACAGTATTCTACTAGCTATGAGGAAAAATGAGAGAATTTCTATGAAATTGCCTTGAGGAGTATAAAACTCAATGTGAATGAGCAATAATAGTCCTTTCCTTACAAGGCAATGAATGATCACTGACTTTAAAAATAGGACATTTTAAGGCAAACTGCCCTTAATTCTTGCTGTGTTCCTGCCACCATGGGCCTGTCATGTCAGGGTAATAAAAGACTTGAAAAACATAAATCTGCATCCAGTTAGGGGGAATAGCAGCCCATGACCTTATACGGCTAAATGTGTCATATAAGGAGCTAGAGAGGAAACGGGGGTGGCTGGAGTGGTGGTGCTATGTTGTAAACCAATAGGTTGGTGAAGTTAGAGGGGGAGGGATCACTCTGAGGAGGAAAATTAAGAGAACTAACATTTATTGAGCTTCTACATGGTGCTCACTTTATCCTTATTCAATTGCGGGTGGCAGAAATCCAACTCACACTATGATAAGTAACACGAATTTACTGCTTCCTGTAACTGAGAAGTCCAAGGGGTGTGTCTCAGGTATAGCTGGACCCAGGTATTTAAGTGATGGCCTTGCCTCGTTTTCTCTCCCTCTCTCTGTATGTAAGCTTCATTCTTAGGCAGGCTTTCTCCACATGGCAGCAAGATAGCCCTTTGGGGCCTCAATTTTGTCATTTGTGAAATAGCATTTACAATCCCTAACTTTCAGGGTTATTGGGAAGATTAAATGAAATAAAGCACATAATGCAGTGCCTGGCACATAGAAGAGTTTTAATGTATACAGATAATACTAATGAAAATTAATAGTAGTAATATCATTGAAAGGAGATATATTTGTTAAGAAGATTTCAGCTATAAGTATCAGAAAATCCAGCCGATGCTGGATTAAATACTACAGGGGCTTTTTTTAGCTCATATACGTGGAAACCTAGAAATGGGGTAGATTTCACGGTTGTTTAGGCATAGTGGGAGAAACAGACAACAAACAACTAAACAAAATCCCTTGCAATTTCAGATTGTAAAAAAGCACTAGGAAAGAAATGGACTATGAAGGACATGGATAGGTGCATAGTTAGAGAATTAAGGGGTTGGGACAGATGCTTCCCATGGAAAGAGTAGTTAGGGAAAGCATCTGTGGAACTAGCTATGTGAAGAATGGGCACTCCAGGCAGAGGAAACAGTATGTGCAAAGGCCCTGGGGATTTCTAAACTGGTTTGTATGGTGACTTTCTGATCCATTGTCACAGGATAATGATGGTCCTGGAAGTGTGGAACTTTGTTAACGACACATGTTCTAACATGGATGGCTGTCACCATTTATGACTGTGTGCACTCCTAGTTACCAATGGCTTCTTCCTTCAACAGGTGGTCCCCAGATGAGATATATGCTGTGATGTGCAATTTTAAATGAGAACATGTGTCTGCTGCAGAAATTCATTGCCAACTTAACTGAAATTTATGGAGAGGATGTTTTCAATTCACAGTGTCATGCGAAGTTTGGGGCGCAGAAGTGGAGCAGCAGTGATGTTATATGAAGACCAGAAAGTGCAAACTAAGGTTTTCATGTCACAAAACCTGCCCCATGCTGTAATAACTGTCTGGTTCCAGTAAGGGATTATGTGAAAAATTAACAATCAAGTTTGTTTTAGAACTGTGACAATTATTTTCCTCCTGATGAAAAGCTGGCACCACTCATCTCCACCTTACTGGGAATATGCAATCTGTCCTGACCCCCTCATTCCTCTATCCACCCCCTGTGCTAATTTTGGCTTGTGAATTAGGATAGACTATGCTCTGTTGAAGTAACAATAAAGACTGAAATATCAGCAGCATAATATATTAAGCATTTATTTCTTAATCTCATAAAACATAAAAGAGGTCGGGAAACTCTCTTTGTTATATTGCCTTGAATCTAAGCTCCTTCCATCCTGTGGTTCCCCCATCTTGGGGCCTTTCATTTTGAGCTTGCAAATGAGGAAGAGAGAGAGCACAAGTTAGGACCTTTCAAGATTCATGCCTGGATGTAGTATGCATCATTTCTGCCCAGATCCCACTGGCTAGAGCTCAGTCACTTGACCCCATTCTAAGTGTATGGAAAGTTGGTAAATATGGTCTTCTTGTGTATTTAAAAAGTGGAAAAGGAGCACTTAGCAATGTCTTGGCCACAGGTTATTTCTGCTTCCCATGAGGAGCTCAAAGCATCAAGAAAAATAATTGCAGTTAATATCAAGCAATTGAGCAGTAGTGTGCCTACCATTTCCATACTTCATCTCTTTTAATGCTCTTCATATACCCTTACCTCCATCCTTACAGATAAGGGAACTGAATGTTGGAAAAGTGCAGTAACTTGTTCTAGTCACCCAACTGTTAAACGTGGAGCTGGATTCAAATATAGGTCCCGCTGACTGGCTTTGGAGCCCAAGGTCTTAACTGCTCTGTTGTGCAGCTGGGATGATCCTAGTTCAACTTGGCTCCTTGATCATAAGCCTCATGCTGTCTTCATCTCTGTTCATGTAAACAGCATTTTCTTGCAGGAGCTAGACAGATACCATCAGGAATGAAGACTATGGCCCAAGTTAATGCATTCTCCAAACATACATGGAGAGGAGAACAACTATTCTCCAGGACATCATTAGGGACAGGTTCTAGAAAGTTCAGTCCCATCAGAATTAATAGGATTGATCCTGCTTTCCTAACTCCTCTAGAGTGGAATGGGATGGAGGAGTGAGTCTTTCTCTATCCTGAGAACATGCTGTGGCTCAGAACTTTGTAGAGGGGACAGCAGGCCTTCAGGGATTGAGTTCCTTCTGTTCAAAGCTGTGTAGTTGCTCTCTCCCAACAGGGTTCCACATGCTGTTTCCTCTGCTGTTGTGTCTCAGGGGACACTGCTTCCAGAGTCTGAGAGCTCAAAGCAAACTGCTTGGTTCTAAATGGAAGCATGCAATGTCAGGCTGGGCTGCAAGGACCCGTATGGGGTCAGGCACTGCAGCAACAACTTGAATCATACACAAAAAGCCAAACATTGCCATGTCTTCAAAGCCCAGTGCAGGGTGATGACACAGGCACGACTCCAAACTGGACTTCCAGAGGCACACCTCACTATCAAGTAAAACTGAGGGTGGGGGCCAGTTCATTTTGGAGCCAGCTGGAGAATAGGGGCTCCAAAACATAGCCTGAGAAAGTTCTGCAAATTGGAATTTGTGAATCACTGAAGCTAAAAAACATCTGATTCAGCAGTGCCTCGGGCATTCCAGAAGCTTCAGCCATCAGGCGTTGGAGCCCAGACAAAAGACTGTGTGAAAAACAGAAAGCCAGATGTAGTCCACTGAAACAGCCCTGCTGGTCAGCCCCAAAGAGGCCATGTTTGTGGGTTCAATCCCTAAGAAATGCAGATGGTCCCTGGCAGACACCCCTCTTAGGCCGTCTTCTCATAAACACATAAACACTGATGATGAAGTACAGAGGTGTGGAATGCTGGGGCAAACTTATCTCCCCTTTTAGAGAAACAATAATATGCCCAGTTCTTTCTGGGACCCAGAATAGTGGAAAATGTATGTGGCCCATGAGGCTAGGTTGGCACTCATGAGAATGTTCCTTATTGAGAAGCAGATACTTAAGTGAAAGGGAAGATTAAAAGAAGTAAGTTATCCTCCAAAGTTCCAGTGCAGTCACATGCTGGTGCTTTGACTAGTGTTTCATATATGGTTTCTTGTCCTTGCATCTTCCATTCTTCCAAATCTACTCATGATCCTGCCACTATAACCAATCAGCCACACATTGCTCACAGCCAAAGTCCTGGACCTATTGCTTTGTTCCTCTACCTCAACTACTGAACCATTTCTGTCTTCTCCTGGTCCTTGAACTCTTGCTTTGCCTTTGCTCTCAGTCTCAGGCTCATTCCTTGAATGGGACTACTGCTGTGTCTGCCCTACTATGGGCCTTTGGATCAGTTTGCACCCCTTATCTGTACTGGGCATAGCCACTGCCTGATCTGATGCATAAAAAATGATTGGAAATCATCCTTTCAAGACAAAAGAAGTCAGGGGTCTTGGTCCAACATCGGCACCAATGCTGAGTTGGGAGTCAGGAAACCCTAGTTTTGGTGTTTATGGTCTTGATCCAGTTGTTTACCTTCCTGGGCTCCATTTCCTCATCTGCAAAGGAAGGAGTTGGATTAGAGCAGTGATTTTCAAATTGTGTTCTTGGGCTCACCTTAAAGGAAATGGAATGTGAATGAAGGAGAGTGGGAAGAAAGAAAACTGAGTGGTGGGGTTTAGAAAACTTACCCAACCTTTGCCCTAAACTGTTCTATTTTAGCTGAATCATACATCTTGAAATGTTTTTTCTTGAAAACTAAAATTCATAGCCAGACATTTTTCAAAAAAACACTGGTCATATAGTCTTAGTGGTGTGCTGGTAAGATGTTTAACAACTGGCTCCCTGGGATCAGGGAAGTAGGAGTGTAGGGGAGGAGGAAGAGATGTACCGATTTACAGGGTTTGCTGATTTTCTTGGTATAAATACTCCCACCACAGCCAATTTCAAGATACTAATGTGGTGTCTACCAGCTAGAAAAATTCCTGAAAATTTAACATTTGGCCCTAGTGAGCCAGTACAAGTCTGCTCTAGAGACCCTGCTAGTCTTAGTGATCTTCCTTAAAGCAGCTCAAACGGACCTGTTTGCTGATGATCTTCAATTATTTCTACAAACAGATAATATGCAAGAGATAAAAGCTGGCCAGCAACTTTATGAAAATACTGAGAAGCACAGCCAAAGAGGTCCATCGCAACTTAAACCCCATGCCATAAACACATCATCATTAGCAAAAAGATGCACAAAAGTCATCATTTTCTGAATGGGAGCAAAAGCTTTCAACCTCTCCTCATCTGTTGGTGCCTCAATAACCATTTTGCAAATATTCTTCAGGTCAGCCTCTGTTTCAGGGAGCTCTCTGTACCCAATATCATTTTTATCTACTGGGACAACAAATCAGGTTAGTAGTTCTCCTGAGGCTAAAGATGTGGCGATTTCTATCACTATGGTTGTAATGTTCCATTTCATATAAATGGAAGCAGTCTGTAGGTATTCTTTCTTTTGTGTCTAGCTTCTCTACCTCTGCACTATGCTTTTGAGATTCATTCACCTTATTGCAAGTATCTGTAGATCAATCCTTTTTATAGCTATGTGGTACTCTATTGTATGAACATAGCACAGCTTGTTATTATAAAGAAAGCTGTTGCGGACGTTTATGTGCAAGTCCTTGTATATCAATACGTATTAGCATTTTTCTTGAGTAAACACTTAGGAGTAGAACTGCTGGATTATATGGTAAATGTATGCTTAACTTTACAGGAACCCCAGAGTTTTCCAAAGTGGCTGTATTATTTTACATTATTGCCATAAGTATATGAATTCCAATTGTTCTACATCCACTTGATTTTTTTTTCAATTCTTGGCTTGATTTTTTTTTCAATTCTTTCAATTCTTGGCTTTTCAACTTGAGTCATTCTTTTAATATATAGTGGTATCTTATTGTCGTTTTCATTTGCAATTCCCTGATGACTAATGATGTTGAGCATCTTTTCATGTGCCTTTTGGTCACGAATCTTCTTTTGTAAAAGATCTCGTCAGTATTTTGCTCATTTTTTAAATTGGGTGGTCATCGCATTATTGAGTTGTAAATATTCTTTATGTATGCTAAATACAAGTCCTTTGGTCAGATATATGTTTGCACATATTTTTTTCCCAGTCCATGGGCTTGCCTTTTCCTTTTCTTAATAGAGTTATTTGAAAAGCAGAAGTTTTAAATTTTAACGAAGTTCATCTCACCCATTTTTTTTTAGTGGTTTGTGTTTTTTGGGTCCTAAGAATTTTTTTCCTACACCAACATTACAAAGGTTTTCTTTCTGTTATATTTCTAGAAGCTTTATGACGATTTTGATTTAATTTTTGTGTACTATGTGGGGGGAGCGTTGAGTTTTATTTTTTTCCAAATGGATCTTCAATTGTTTGAGAGTCATTTGTTGAAAAGACTATTCTTTCCCCATTGAACTGACTTGGCACCTTTGAAGAAACTGATCATAGATGCGTGGGTCTACTTCTGAATGCTTTTTTTTCCACTGATTTTTCTATCATTTTGCCGAAACCATGCTATATTAGTTCTTGTAGCTTTATAGTAAATCTTGATATTAGATACTTCCTTCAACTTTCTTCCTGATGTTTTTAAAAAATATTTTGTTCATGTGAGACAGTTTATTTTTTGAAATGTCTTTGTCTGCTTTTATTATCAGGGTAATTCTGGCCTTAAAGTGTTGTAAAATCTTCCCTCCCCTCCTAGTGTCTGAAAGAGTTTGCTTAGGACCGAGCTTACTTCTTCATTAAATACCTTATTGATTTCACCAGTAAAGCCATCTAGGCCTGAAATTTCCTTTATGGAAAAATTTTAAAATATGAATTTAATTTTTTAAATTGGCATAGGGCTATTCATGTTTCTGTTTATTTTAGTTGGTTTTGATGTTCATATTTTTCAAGGAATTTGTCCATAGCATCTAAATTGTCTAAATTTTGGCATATAGTTGTTCATAGTATTTCATTATATTTCTTATTAAATTTGTAGGATTTTTAGTGATGACTCCTCTTTCATTTCTTTCTTCTTTCTCCTTTTCCCTCCCTCTTTCACTCTT
>PVIY010053560.1:0-14638 GCA_004026745.1 Myrmecophaga tridactyla | reverse complement strand
CTAAACAGGTGGAAAGACATTCCCTGCTCATGGATAGGAAGGCTAAATATAATTTGTTAAGATGTCAATTCTCCCCAAATTGATCTACAGAGTCAACACAGTACCAATGAAAATTCCAGCAACTTACTTTGAAGAGTTGGAAAAGCTAAGTACCAAATTCATCTGGTAGGGAAAGAGACCCTGAATAGCTAAAAGCATCCTAAAAAAGAAGAACAATGTGGGAGGATTAACACTCCCTAACATTAAAACCTATAATAAAGCCACAGTGGTCAAAACAGCATGGTAGTGACACAAAGATAAAAGCACTGACCAATGGAATCAAATCAAGAGTGCAGAAACAGATAACCAAATCTATGGGCAACTGATTTTTGACAAGGCCCCCAAATCCTCTGAACTGGGATACAATATTCTTTTCAATAATTGGGCAAGGAAGAACAACTGGATATCCATAGCCAAAAGAATGAAAGAGGACCCCTATCTTACTTACACCCTACACAAAAATGAACTCAAAGTGGATCAAACACCTAAATATAAGAACTAGCACCATAAAGCTTCTAGTAGAAAACGTAGGGAAACATCTTCAAGACCTAGTAATAGGAGGTAGCTTCCTAACCTTTACACCCAAAGCACAATCAACAAAAGAAAAAATAGATAAATGGGAACTCCTCAAAATCAAATGCTTCTGCACCTCAACAGACTTTGTCAAAAAAAGTGAAGAGGCAGTCAACTCAATGGGAGAAAATATTTGGAAATCACATATCGAAGGTTGGATTTCCTGTATATACAAAGAAATCATACAACTTAACAACAAAAGACAAACATCCCAATTATAAAATGGGCTAAATACATGAATAGGCATTTTACTGAAGAGTAAATACAGATGGCTCAAAAGCACATAAAGAGATGCTTATTTTCATTCACTATAAGGGAAATGCAGATCAAGACTACAATGAGATACTACCTCACACCTATAAAAATGGCTGCTATTAAACAAACATGAAACTATAAATGTTGGAGAGGATATGGAGAAATTGGACACTTACGCACTGCTGGTGGGAATGTATAACAGTGCAGCCACCATCAAAGACTGTTTGGTGGTTCCTTAGGAAACTAAATATCGAGTTGCCCTATGACCAAGCAATAGCATTACTTGATATATACTCAGAAGAGCTGAAAGCGATGACACAGACAGACATTTGCACACCAATGTTCACAGCAGCATTACTCACAATCACCAAAAGATAGAAACAAACCAAATGCCCATCAACAGAAGAGCTGATCAACAAAATGTGGTATATACATACCATAGAATATTATGCAGCAGTAAGATGAAATGACATCCTGAAGCACAAGACAAGAGGAATGAGCCTTGAAGACAATGTTGAGTGAAACAAGCCAGACACAAAAAGATAGATACTGTATGATTCCACTTTTATGACCAGCGTAAAGGTATAATCAGAGGCTTATAATACACAATACAAGGGACTTAGGGACACATAGAAGCTAGAGATGGGTAAACAGTTAGCTAATGAGGTTGAACTCCAACGTAAGGGAATAGATAAAAGTGAAGGTGATTCTCTAGTGGGTCTATAAGTAATATTACCATATTGAAGATGAACAAGATTGAAAGGGGTTGTACAGACCTATGCGTCCCACTGATTAACACTAATAATATGAATTAGTTCCTGCAAGAATTACTTCAAAGATAAGATTTGTGTATAAGGAGTGTTTAAGTTCAGGGTACAGGGGGAAAACTGCTATTGCATGTTATGGGTAATGTTCAAAAGGAAATCATCAGCACTACCACAGCAACAGCAGAGGTAAATAATGGGGGGAGGGACAAGAGTCAAGAGCAGGTTTAGATTCCCTATTTGGCGATGGTGTGTTTACTGGTTTTCTTTCTCTTAGGAACGAAGAAATTACCTAGAATTGAGAATGTTGATGTGGCTCTTGGGCACCATACATGATGCCTGATGAATGTGGGTGGCTGAAGGATTCACTGACGGAGAATTAGATTGGCAAATGATGGGGTATACTTATGAGTGAAGGTTGGGTTGCTACAAAAAGGAACAAAGTTGTGAGGCATGCAACAACGTGAATGAACATGCAGGACATTTGGTGAGGCAAAATAAGCCAGAAACAGAACAACAATGGTATGGACTCTTTTAGAAAATGCTTATAAAAAAACAGGGGCCTAGATTGTAAGCTTTTATAGCAGACACATTAAGTCTGGAGTGGTGATTATTATTTCTGGATTTCAAGAGGCTGTTATATATATACAAAACCTTACCATCAGGGAATTCCCTGATACTGTGCCAAACTTTAGGGGAACCCAAATCAATAGGTCATGCCTGTGATCCCGAGGCTTACTCTTGTGAAGCTTATGTAGGTAGTGAAGAAGCTTAGACTACGTATACGTTTGCCTGAGAGTTACTTCTGGAGGACTCTTTTGTTGCTCAGATGTGGCCACACTCTCTCTAAGCCCAACTCTGCAAGTGAAATCATTGCCCTCATCCCTACGTAGGACATGACATCCAGGGGTGAAAGTCTCCCTGGGAAATGACTCCCAGGGATGAATCTGGCCCTGGCACTGTGGGATCAAAAATTCCATCCTGACCAAAAGGCGGAAAAGAAGTGTAACTAATAAAGTATCAGTGGCACAGAGAGTACACAGTCAAGAGGCTACATGGAGGTTGCTCTTATGCAAGCTTCAGTTAGAACTTGCTACTATCATAACCTGCCAAGCCCTAACCAGGACAATTCCAGCCAATTCTAAAGAACACCTAGGGCAATATATAAGATTCCACAAGAGTTCCAGGCAGTAGAGTAACTTTCCAGAAACCTACAACCTCCAGATGGGTCCCTGGTCCAGATAAATCCTGAAACATAGAGGGCCCAGCCTCTCCAGAACATCAGATAGCTCCATCTCCCTACCCCATATTAGTGACAGACCCTTCCAACATGAAAAAGTTAGAATGACCATAGCCCAAACACTCCGAAAGAAAGGGATGGAAAGATCAAAGGTGATGGTGGAGTTATACAGTAAAGACAGGATTTAACAAATGAATATGAATGCTGAATCATTAAATTGATATCTCTTTTAATCTCGAGTATCTTAGAGCAGCTAGAAGTAAAAACCTAAAATTGTGGAATTGCAACCCATGTCAAACTCTGAAATATGTTATACAACTAATTGTGGTGCTGTGCCAGGTTAGAGACCCGGGTTCAATTCCCAGTACCTACCCATGGAGGCAAAAAAAAAAAGTCAGTGGACTGCTTGAAATCTAACAGACTGGACTGTCTTATTTGCAAAAGACACACCCTTAGTTGACTGTAGATGTCATTAGCCACAAATGCCATCAACTGACTAATGATTTAACAAACCAGACTTCTGGTTTATCAACCAGTCACAAGATATTCTTGCAGTAACGGTTTGGCCAGTGCTTGCCTGACCAGACAACTGGGCACCATCACCTGCCCAAGCTGACACCTGAACATAACCATCACAGACTGACTTCAAAATGTTTAGAATCAAGTAAGTAAGATAAAACATATACACAATTAACTGTAATCAAAGGAAGACTGAGATAAGTACCATGGGCCAAGTATAAAATGCTATGGAAGTTCAGAGGAGAGTGGGCCTTAAATCTAACTGGTAAATGGAGGAGAAGGCATCCAGACAGAGTGAATGGCAAATTGCCCAGCAACTTAATTATTCTACGTGTTCTACAAATTATTATTATTTTTTTAAAAGACTTATTCATAAAAAAAAAAAAAAATGTAACTATCAGGGAGAGACCTAGCTGTCAATCGTACCCTATCTATCCTGGCATCACTAAGAGCTTGACAACGAGAGACATGTGTCATACAATCTTATAGGATATGAAGTACCTTTCTATGAAGTTCAAAGCATCATTTTGTATAGTAAGCAACATTTTGGTGGTAAACAACCTAATTTTGTTGAGGGTGAGAAAAATATTTGAGAACCTAGGGCTATTCTAGGGGAGAATTTTCTACATGAGATATTACAATATAATAAAAAGCCACAGTAATTAGAACAGGGGGTTAAAATCAATAAACAGACCAGAAACGTCCAAGAAATACAGGAACTATTGTACGACAATGTTAGCATCAGAAATCAGTGGGAGAGAGGAGGGAGATACAGATTTAATAACTGGTACTGAGAAAATGTGCTAACCAAATGGAAAAAAAAAAAAGGTGGCTCCCTTATTCACACTATAATAAAAATATACCCCAAATACTAAAATGTGAAGGGTAAAACTATAAAGCTAAAAGGAAAAATGTAGAATATGTTTGTGTCAAGGTAAAAAAAGGTTTCTTTTAAAAAAAAAGACTAAAAAGCAAAATAAAAAGATTATAATTGGTGAATTTGATCACATCAAAATGAAGGATTCTGTTCAATGAAGGATATTACAGAGTTAATAGGTAACAGATTGGAGGAAGGTTGTTTCTGTTTTAAATATTTTTATTGTTGTTTTTGTTTAATGCATATATACATTTTATGAACTAGGACCATACTGTTTTATAACTAATGGTATAAAGGGCATCTTTTGGTCATTCATGTTTTTTTCTAGAAACTTTTAATGGTTCACAGAATTTCATCATAGATGTGCACCACAGTTTATGTATTCATCATCCTGTCATGTGACAATAAGGCTTTTTCCAATTTTTTATAACATAAACAACCATATGATAAACATTCTGGTGCATCCTAGATCATTTCTTTAGGATTCACTTCCAAATATAAAATTATTAGAGCAAATATTTCTTAAATGTTTCTAAATCGCCTCCAGAAAGACTGTACTAATACATATTCTCTACAGAAAGGTCATGAGTGAAATTATTTCTCTCATCTTTATCAATACAGAGCATTACATTTAAACAAAAAAATTTTCTGCTACTTTGATAGGCAAAAAAAAGCATATCATTTTATTTTGCATTTTTTTATTGTTAGTGAAAAGGAAATTTTTTCATTTGTATTTCTTTATTTTTAAAATTTATCTTGGGAGAATGTATTTTTTAAGACTAACACAGACAAAAAGTCCTCCCTAAAATATGCAAGGACTTTTCATCAGCAAAATAATTCCAGTAGTAACTGGGCAAAAGATAAGAATATGCAATTTATAAGGGAAAATCTGAATGGTTAATAGGTATATGAAGAGATAGTCAATACACCGTAATCAGATAAATGCATATTAAAACATTCTGACATACCACTTTACAGCCATCAAGTTGGAAAAAATTAGAAAGTTGGGTAATATCAAGTGATGATGTGGATATGGTGAAACTCAATTTTCTCCTGCACTGGTAGCTTAAGGGTAAACTTTTGTAGTCATTCTTTAGAGTGGTATGTAGAAACTAAGAAATATAAGCAGGTCTATAGACTATACCATGGCAATTCAATTCTTGGGCAAATACCCCAGAGAAACTACTCCACAGTTCTAAAGGGGAAAGAATATATTCTTGACAGTGTTACTCGTGATAAAGTGAAGAGTCAAAAGCAATCTAAATGCCTATTACTAGGGGACTGGATAAGTAGAATATGGCATATGATAGAATATTATGCATCAAAAAAATAAGCATATTAATATGTAGCAACATGGATAGATCTTAAAAACACTGCTTGAAAAAAGGAATAAACAGAATGACATAACACAATGCCATTTATGTATATAAAATGTCTATCACTTATGAGAAACCTTAAAAAATGAAAACACATGGAGGATAAACCAAAAGGACATACATTAAAAATACAAGGGTGGGTACTGACAGAGGGGAAGGGGAATGGAATCGGTGATGAGGAATGAGGGAAAAAATTAAACACACACACATACAACTAGAGAATGGTCTTTCAAGAATCAGTGATGGTGGTGTGCCATGAACTGAAATATAAGAGCAAGTGAATTCATTGAAACTGAAGTTCTAAAAAGAAGAGAAAAGAAAAAAAAGTTCTATAGTAGAAAAACAAAAATCAGTGGCACCGGAAAAAAGTAAAAAAAAAAAAAAAAGATCACTTAAAGGCTATACAACTAAGAAGCAACTCAGTTTAGTTAACTGGTGTTTGTTTTTTTTTTAATGTAAGCATAGTGTTCTGGTTCATTTTCTTTTTTTTTGGCATGGGCAGGCTCTGGAAATTGAACCTGGGTCTTTGGCACAGGAGGCGAGAATTTTGCCACTGAGTCACCATGGCATTGCCCCTGGTTCATTTACTTTTTAAATGACAATATGTAACACAAAATTAAGAAAGACATAAGATTAATATACTTCATTTCTATGCTGTGTGAATATATTTCAATAAAATTGCATTATAAAAAATTAATATATTTCTGTCTTCAGATTCTATCAATAAGGAAAAGAATTGGGAGAAACAATGATGTAGACCATGAGAATTACCAGTTTTTTCATCTTGAAACCTTTTAGGTTTGTTGCAGCTTAACAACGGACATAGCAATTACCAACTTGGCGTATCTGTCCCCCAGAGAGATGAAATTAGTCCAAAAACTAATCCTGAAATTTTAGGCCCTAAAGGACAAAGGCAGTGGTAAACTAAAATGCCATTTAACAGTACCCAGCACGGAACTATTTTAAGTAAGCATCTAATGCTTTCTGATATGTAACTTGGTTGCCTGAGCAGCTCTACTATTTCTTCAGCTTTTTGATCCAGTACCATTATCAAAATGAGTAACTCACAAAAAGAATAAGATTAAATCAGATCATTGCCAAAATAAACTACTAATATTACCTCCCTTATCAGCATTGAGCGCAGTAGACTATAAGTTTCTATTTCCACACCTATACCTTTGAATATTGGTATACTTTTAGATTTTCATTACACCTCTCTCTAACCTACAGAAATGAATATAGAATTAAGTTAGGGATCACAGTTATCTTTGAGCTTAACACTGTATGGTACAAAAACTTGCTCAACAAATGTTTGTTGAAATAAACTAGTTAAAAGTCAGTTGGAAGTTCAGTAGATGTTAATCTTGGCTCTTTTGAACAACAACTCACTATGTGTTAGCACATCTGAAAAGAGACAATTTCAAATAAATAAGATTAATGATTTTCAGAGACACAAATAAAGCAAATGCCCAAAATACAACAATTCAGCTCACTTATCTCAGCTATGTGTGAGCCAAACAGAATATATATTTATCTCATAAATATATATATATATATTCATATCCTTACCAATTGGGGATTCTGGAGTTAGCCCCATACTTTGAAGCAATGCTTCAGCTTCTCTTCTTTTTTTTTCAAGGTCTGATTCTTCTTGCACAGGAGCAACTGCTTCCTTCTTCTGATCAGTCTAAATTTTTAAGTTAAGAACTTAAATTTACACATGATACAAAAGATTTTGTTTGCAAATAGATGTATTTTAAATAATGTGTTAACATTTATCCTTTCAGGGGGTGAACTTAGTTTGGAATACAGATTAAGTCCCTATTTATAGTTAGTAAATGATAAAAAAAATTGATAAGATAAACTGAAAAAGTATAGACAACTTCCAATCATCTACAGTATGGAATTGCTTTATGTTGGTTCAGGAATTATGGAAATCTTCCCATAGTAGCACAAAAGCTCAGATATAAATATCACAACACTATGAGAACACTAAAGTGCAATCATTTAAAATGCAGCAAATTTTAAGTAAACGGACAACTTGATTTGCTGAAAAAGTGTGAGTACCCCAAGCTTCTATATGAAGCCACTGTATTTATGTAACTTTATGTAGAGGATGTTTGTTCAAATTAATCTCAAGAAATGTTTTTATGTTTATTTTTCAAATTACAGGTCTTATATTTATGATAAGACACAGGGTTAGATTTGATAAAATAATTCACTTTTGCATAGCACAAAATATTTTTTATCAAGTTTTTGCCAGCTTTTATTTAAGCCACTTACAGTTTTATCAAAATTTTCTAGTTAAACAAGATAAATTTCAATATTCTCAGATCATCCAAAACATCTCAGTAAGTTTGAGCCTTGAGGCTTAAAGACAATCAAGTAAAATTTAAGCCTTCAAAGGCAAGGGGTCTGTCTATATATAAACCTCAAATGCTTATTTTAACTAGATAACTAGTATTCATTCCAACTGTCTAAGATGAATTTGTTGGTTCTAATATTCCATGATACCATTTTAACTAAAAAATTCATTAAAATAGCCAAACTGTTATGTTAACAAGCTGACCCTGTGCCTGAATATAATAATGTATTAAGAGACTCAATGTTGTAAAGTATAATTGAATTATTTCTAGGAATGTTTTGTAAACTTAAGATTTCAATCAGATTGGAGATATCCCTTAGAGACAGACCCATTCATGCCAAGGACATCCTTAAAAAAAACAAAAATCAAATTTACTCTCAGAACTGAAGAGTTTAAACCTACAGATATTATTTTGGAAGTGCCCTAACATCCTGAATTCTGCTTCTATCAGTTCACTTTTAACCAAATGGCTAATTTAAAGCGCCAACCTTCTTACAATAATATATCACAGAAAAGTTCAGAATAAACAAGAAAAATTCTTCTATTGTAGGCTTTTAAGGCATCATAGCAATGCTGCACATAAATAGTACCTTCAGTTTTTTTCTGCTACTAACTTTTTCTCTTTCCCTAAGAAATTTCCATAAATCTTAGGTGTTGTTTAGGCTATCACATAGAAAAACTTGGTACTAAAATCACAGAACAAACTAACTTACAATGGCCATTTAAAACTTATCTCTGGTAAAAATACATAAATCTATCTAAAGAGTTTCCACAGGGAAAATGAATATTTCAATGCAAGAGCAAGTAAAATTGATCACTCAGGTTCAATATATACTTGCTGTAAACGATGAAATGTGGATACTAAAAATCAGAAGACAGAAGCAACTGATCCACCTTTATGGTACTATCAACCCTACTAATGAGTAAAAATATTTCAATGACTAACTCATGGACAATGGAGATAAGCACAAATCCCTTAATCAATTAAATCATGTTATACATATTTTTGTTTGCCATTAATACTGTTTATTCTAGTTTAGAGTAGTAAAATATCCAGATAAGTTCAATGTCCAAACTAAGTTATAATTTATATGCTACGTTTTATGAAGTATGAAAATGCAGATGGCTCTTAATACGCATATTCCTAGTAGACTAAACATGTAAATTGAACTTTTATAAATCAGGTCCTAGACATATATCAATTTAAGTGAAATCATTTAGTTAAAAAAAAAAAAAAGATCTTTTAACTTACCAGTTTCGTCATTCCCATATATCTGGTTTACTTAAAAAGTAATATTCACCTATAATGCTATATTTGCAGTCACAGCTACTGGATTTTTAACTATTCTGACATTATTATGTAAAGGTATAAGTACTTAAGTGAAATCCAACTATTCGATATTATGTTTATTTTAAAAGTCAAACATACTTCCTTTTTTTTCCTTTCTTCTTCTTTTCTCTTCTTTTCTTCTCTAATTTGGGCCAACCGCTGCTTCTTACGTTCCAACTCAGCCTTTAACTCACTTTTGTCCGACATGTTTGTAACTTTAAGAAACATATAATCATGTACAATAATCATTACTCTGTTACAGCTTCACACTTTTAAAAAGTAATGCTCAAAAAGGGAACTGACGTAAGGGGCAATATAGTTCAATGCCTGTAAAAAATTATAAATAAATAAAGTATATAAGAAATACTACTCAGAGTAGAGCACGACAGCACACAGGAAACTCTTTAATGTTCACATGCCCAAATTTAACACAATTCTTTAATATTTTTGATAATGATATATTAGGGCACTAGAGATAAAGGCCAAAACTGGCTCTTAAAACATAGAGTCAGCTGGAATTAAGAAACCATTAAGTCATATGACACAGATCAAAACTACTGCCAGAGTTCTGCATTCATTCCTAAAAATTTTAATAAGAACACAATGAAATAAAAATTAAAATTCCTATAAATTCTAAAAGTGACAGGTAAGAAGTAATATTAAAGACAATAAAACCACAAAAGTTACCAACATAAATGTCAGATAACATGACTTTTTCTTTCGCCACAATAAAAACTTATCTACCTCTTACGGTACTTTTATTTATTTATTTTTCTCTACCAATGTATTTTTTTTATTAGAGAAGTTGCAGGTTTTCAAAAACTCATGCCTAAAATGCAGAGTTCCCATATATTACCATTAACAACTTACATTAGTGTGCAACTTTTTAAATTTATTTTATTTTATTATCCATTATTATTTTTTGCATGAGCAGGCATTGGGAAATGAACCCGGGTTTCCAGCATGGTAGACAAGAACTGTACCTGCTGAGCCATCTTTATGGCACTTTTAGTACAATCATTTGTGAACATATTTGAACCGTCTCTTATTAAACTGTAATCTACTTGAAAGCAAAAACTATGTTTTAGTCTTTTTTCTTTTTTTTTTCCTTCACAGCAACCAACACAGTGTCCTGAACACTAAAAGTAACTCATACAGGCTAAATGAATAAGGGGTATAATAGATGGAATTAAAACAGAGCTTCAAAAAATGAACAAACAAAAATATATTATGCCAAACAGTACTGAGTAGAATAATTTTTTTTTTATATTTTCTTTTTTGTTTAAACCATTAATTTCCACTTTGGAAGAGGTGGTTCCCAGCGTCCAGCCCAGATCTTCTTAACTACAATATTTATTTAAACAAATATTTTTTATTTTCTTCCATCTCTTTCTCAATTAAAAGGATGAACAAAACAAATATATAAGCACTACTGTATTCTTAGTTTTAGAAAGAAATGATGAATTAGAATTTTTTTAAATTGAAAAAGTAGCCTATACAGGCCCGGCATTACATTGGGAGCCAAAAGTTATATTTTCCCTATTATTGATTTATTATATAAATCTCTCAATCTCTCTCAACATGTCTTTCAGTAAAACTGAAGTAGTTATGCTTTTACCAAGAAAATTGGGAGAATAACCTCTGGAAAACTATATTTAAGGGGAATCTCATTAAAAATGCTATTAAATTTGAATAAAGGCAAATCAGTGAAGGGGGGGAATCCACCTATTAATAAATAGAGGAAATTTCAGTTGCAATACTAAATAAAGACTGATGTGCCAATTGAAAATTTTCAAGTACACACAAAAAATGCAAAAAGTTGGCCATGGCAGACCACTTACATATACAAATTCTACCACGATTTATTTAAACGAACTAAAAACAAAAAGAAAAAAACACAAGAGAACATATTTATACTCCTCCTTTCTACATTCCTAAACAGTTCGAAGTTAACAGCTACTGGGGAGAACTTTCATACATAACTTTACATGCTCAGAATATTATTTTTTTGCTGGCTGTCAACTGTAAAAAAGATATGCCAATACCAACTGATAATAGTTAAAGTTTCAATATTTTTAGTCAAATCTCAGCAACAAAGTTTGACCAGCTGACCCGCCAGCTCATTCTCAGAGAGACCGGAGCAACCATGACTGACATATCACCTTCTTAAAGTTCCAGGAAAGAGAAAGTCTCTGGAGTTTTGTACTACCACCTCCGCCTTCCATTTCTTGCATACAAGTGAGAGAAAACGCTGTCAAAGTAGGTCATAGTGTCCTTTATTTTTAAATGGGGCAAGGAGATGAAGGGTCACCCTGAAGAGGGTGAGGCTAAGGAGTCCAATGAAGGGAGCCAGAGAGCTTCCGACAAGCCTCGAGGCTCCCAGGGCCTGGGAACTCAGGCTGTGGGCTCCCCTCCCCCGGCCGCCTAGGCACCTGGCTCTCCCCGCCTCCTCTTTGCCCAGCCGGGCCAGGAGGCGCTGTCAGAAGGAACAAGCAAGCTGCCCTGAGTCCCGACGTGAGACACAGCAAATAAGAGGGCCTTGAGCGAAAACAGTTAACCCACCTGTCAAGCAGCGGGATGGAGAAGAGTCCGCCAGTCAACAACTTCCCGGGAACGACCCTCACCTTCGCCCCCAAAGCCACCAGTCACCGCCACCAGCTCCGCGGCTTCCCGAAGCACACAAAGAGGGATGGGTGGCGGCTGCTACGGCGAGAGCTTAGGGACAAATGACTTCACCAGAATGGAGTCGCTTCCAGAAAGAATGGGTGCGGTCCTACTGCGTAAAACTGTAGCCCTTCTGAGACTTACCGTCTGTGAAACAAAAGCCGACGGATGAGAGAACGGAGCCGAGCCTCGCAGGGATCCAAGACGATCCCGTTTTACCGAAAGCTGGAAGATTACGTCCAATATCCTCCAGCTGGGTAAGCAACCACCGACCTCAAGCACAGCTCTACTCGAGTCGGGAGAACTACAAGCCCCACACCTGCGCGAGGCGAGCAATGCATTCTGGGAGTCGTGGTCTCTGCTAGTTGCAAAGTATTTTGGGACGTGTAGTGCGTACTAGCTTTCGTGGTTTCTCACTCCAGGCTTTTCTCCAAGATTTCAAAGGGAAACTTTCAGCTCTTTAATAGATTCCCGTCCGATGGTCAATGTTCACAATATTGTGTATGTTATGTTAATCCCGTTACCCAAAATTGGCAGAATTTTAGGAAGGGTTAATTTCCTGGGGTGACCCTGCGTGTACCGCACATTTGGTGAAGAGCGTTTGGTGTATACACCAGTTTTTTAGGGAAAAAGTGCCTTGTGAGGTTTCAAGGGGCAGCTTAGACAAAATATGCTAATCAACATAACAATAATTTTCTGGTATTTTTTAGCACTGCACTAGCATTTTGGTTTTCTTTCAAAGAATTTTTGGAAAGCAACCATTTTATAATGTTAGAATCCAAATACAGCAAGAAGTATCTTCCCATTTGTTAGATTTTCAATATACAAAGAATGTAAAAGTTGTTGATTTGAATTCATCAAAAATTTATGGTTGATGAATATTTTTTTAAGTTTATTTAAATAAAGAATTATTTGACAAGAATTAAGGCTAACATCAAAGCACCATCTTTCCTATGTTCTGGAAAGCTGACTGGAAGTACATTGCCCATGTCTGGGATCAATCCTTAGGATTCAAATTCTAAATCCTTGGGCTTGTGCCCAGGCTTTTCATTACTTGCTCTGCCTATATATATAAAATAAATATGACCTCAGAAATAAATTTCAGAGAAAGAAAAACCCTTCAAATTCTAAGACTTTTGGGCGGCTGCCATGGCTCAGCAGGCAGAGCTCCGACCTGCCGTGCTGGAGATCTGGAGTTCGATCCTTGGTGCCTCCTGCCCATATGCAAATTAAAAAAAAAAAATTCTAAGACTTTTCCCCCCATATGCTAAAATTTCAAAGAACTTTATAACTGTAATACTTTTTTATCTTCTTGCTTCTCACACTGGGATCCTGAATTATCTAATTAATAATAAATACTTACTGGAAAAGTGTTTTATAAAGCACATAAACTAAAACGTTAGCAGAGATGATGGAGAAAAATAGATGAATTGGAGAAATGTTAAGATTGCCTAAGACTTTTATAGCAATAAAGCAGACTAGGTGCCAATCTTCCCATTGAAAAAAACCCAAAAAATGCTATATAAAACCCTTTCTTGTTTCAGTGAGCTAGCAAGAAAGCAGGAATACCTGGGACAAAAGAAGTTGGGCATGTAAAGTAATTTGCCTAACCTGGTGAGCTTTCACAGCCCTGTAGAGGTCACCATGCAAGAAACAAAGTTCATGGCCTATCCTAACTGGAATATTAAAGGAAACCTGCCAATACATCCTTGATGTAAGAAATTCACCAAATCCCCTGGAAAAATTGCCCCAAAATATTGGCATTGAATGAAATGCAAAAGTGGAGGCAAATGTCTTCTGAGACTTTGCATTCACAAGTGAGCCCTCATATGGTTTTGTAGTGTAAAATTTTAGTACTTAGGTGATTAAAAAAAAAAACAGAGATGGAAAATTTGGTTTAAACTGTTTTTGACTTGTCAATTGCCTGGGAAAAGCAAGCAAGTTTCATTTCTGGGGGAACTAATCCTTAAAACAGGCTTTGAAGAATTCCCCATAGACATATTTCAAGAAATATGAGCTCAAAATCACAAAACACACAAGAAAATAAAGCACCCAAAGTAAGAACTAACCAAAACAACAGATGGCAAAATAAGCCCTCAATGACTTCAGCTAGTCTAATGCAAAGGGAGCAAGTATGTAGCAGGCAGTATCTAAAAGCAATATTTTCTGCAACTGATGAAAATTACCAATCCATAGACTCAGGAGTCCCAATTAGTTGCAGGCACGTTGAATGCAAAGAGATCCAGACCTAGATATTAGATAATGAAACTGGAAATCATCAAAGAAAAAGAGATCTTAAAAACAGCTAGCAAGGAAAGACAGATCACCTCCAAAGGGGCGATATTTGCACTGACAGCTTACTTAACAGTAAACGAGAAGCCAAAAGAGCATGAAATTTTTTTTTTTCTTTTAAAATTTTTTATTTTATTTTATTTTATTATTTATTTTTTTTAAACTTTTTATTAATTAAAAAACTTAACAAAAGAACATTAATATATCATTCCATTCTACATATACAATCAGTAATTCTTAATATTATCATATAGTTGCATATTCATCATTTTTTAGAACATTTGCATCGATTCAGAGAAAGAAACAAAGAGACATCAGAAAAAGAAATAAAACAATAATAGAGA
>PVIY010053559.1:0-14475 GCA_004026745.1 Myrmecophaga tridactyla | reverse complement strand
TTGCTGGTTGCAGGTTGTCCTGTCGCTCCAGCTGTCCCTCGCGGGCCAGGTTCGGCCAACATCCTCCCCCCCATCTCCCCAATTCACTGAGTAGTCCGAAAAGGCTCTGCCGGGTGCGCAGGGAGGGGCCGGGGAGGGACACAATCTGGCCGGGCCGCTGGGTCTCTGGTCACACCTGCTGAGCCCTGCTGATAAGTTCTGGAACAAATGAGCCATGCCTCTGAGACCAGGGGCCCCGAAGGAGCAAAACGGTGGTGAAAATGAGAGCGGACGGTATCGGAAGCGACACACCTTCCTTCTCTGGCCCCCCTTTCTCCCCATCTGAGGCCGGTTCCATCCGCAGGAGGTCACACGGAGAGGTCGTCGGACCTGGCCTTGCTGAGGCGGCGCTTGTCTCCCTGGCAGCCCTGGGGGACGTGGTGGCCAGGGGAGGCGTCCCGGGGCGGCTCGGGCCCCAGGGCAGGGCGGAGGTGGGCGAAGCCCTCCCCGGGCGGCCCCTCCTGGCCTCGCACCCGCTCGGCGGCCAGGTTGGCCGTGTTCTGCTGAGCGGCCACCTTGTTACTGAAGGGGCCGAGGCACGTCCCCGCCGGGCTGCCCCCCAGGCACTGGCCGACGTCGGGGGGCGGCTGGGGCCCGAGCAGGCCCTGGCCCGCCCTACTGAGCCGCCGCCGGACCTTCCTCCAGCCTAAGTGGTAGAGCTCGGCCAGGCTGAGGACGAGCGACAGCCCGGCCACGGCCAGCATGAAGACGATGAAGACGTTCTTCTCCGTGGGCCGCGACACGTAGCAGTTGACGGGGTGGGGGCAGGGGCTCCTGCGGCACACGTGCAGCGTGTCCAGGAAGACCCCGTACAGCAGGCACTGGCCCGCGACAAAGCCCACCTCCACAGCCGTGCGCACCAGGATGCTGCACACATAGGTGTGCAACAGTGCGCCGCGCAGGGCCACCTTCCCGCGGGCGTCCTCCCAGCAGGACGGCGCCGCCTCCTCGGCCGCGGGGCGCTCACACGGCCGCGCGGCCTGCCCGAGCCTCCGCTTCTCCTGCACACGCACCGTGTGCGCGGCGTGGCCCATGTACAGCAGGGACGGCGTGGACACGAAGATGGTCTGCAGCACCCAGTAGCGGATGTGCGAGATGGGGAAGGCCTGGTCGTAGCACACGTTCTCGCAGCCCGGCTGCATGGTGTCGCACTGGAAATCGGCCTGCTCGTCGCCCCAGGAGGACTCGGCCGCCGTGCCCAGCACCAGCATGCGGAAGATGAACAGGACGGTCAGCCAGACCTTGCCGATGACCGTGGAGTGCTTGTGCACCTCCTCCAGGAACTCCCCCAGGAAGCTCCAGTCGCCCATGGCTCGCTGGACGCCGGGGCCAGCGCTCCTGCGAACGAGAGAGAAGGGCTCGGCCAGGGTCCCCACGGTGAGCCCGGGCCCACGCGTGGGCACCGTGTGAGAGAAATGGGCTCGGCCAGGGTCCCCACAGTGAGCCCGGGCCCACGCGTGGATGCCGTGTGAGAGAGAAGGGCTGGGCCAAGGTCCCCACGGTGAGCCCGGGCCCACGCGTGGGCGCCGTGTGAGAGAGAAGGGGCTGGGCCAGGGTCCCCACGGTGAGCCCAGGCCCGCGCGTGGGTGCCGTGTGAGAGAGACGGGCTCAGAAGCCAGGGACAGCCAGCAGCCCCGTCCCCGCCCCAGATGATCGACGGCCCCGTCCAACAGGAGAAAGCGGGGATGGGCGCGGCCCAAACGGCCCTAAAGAGAGAAGGGGGTGGTGGAGGATACAGAGAAGGTCAGGTTTCCCACATGAGGGTGATGCTGAGGCAGTGTATGGGTATTTCTGTTGGTCTCCGTGTCTTAGAGCAGCTAAGAGAGCAAAACAAAAAATTGTGCTACTGTAGCCCATACCAAATGTGAAAATCTGTTCTATAACTACTTGTTAAAGCATATTTGGAAATTGATTGCTTTTCTGTATATATGTTATATTTCGCAATAAAAAAATGTTAAAAAAAAAAAAGTCAGGAATACCTCAAAAGCTTTCTTTTTTCCCCAGCAAAAATAAAAAAGAAAGATTTAAGATAGATGTGGAAGGATTGTACTTTAGTGGGCCCAGCAATCAACAGGGTTTGTGCTACAGTGTGGATCTTGTGCTTTTTCCTTCTAGAGATTCTACTTCAAGCGTCAGAGGGGAAGGAAGGTATCCCCAGAAATCCGGCCGTGCAGCCAGCCCGGGTGATGCCGAGGTGGGAGTTGAAGCCGAAACGCGGGAGCGGCCGAGAGAGTGCAGGCCTGGGGAGCGGTGACGTGACTCGGGGCGTCTCCCACAGAGACCAGTCCCTCCTCTGAGATGCTGGGAGGGGAAGAGCCACAGAAGAGGATTTCTGAGTATTAAATGGAGTGAGGTCTGTGATACATGAGATTAATACCACAGATGCCCCACACGTTTGGGTGGCTGTCAGGTGGGAGAGGGTTTTGCTTGGCTTCAGAGAGAACCAGGAGGAGGAGGGTAAGGGAGCAGACCACAGGGCGTCCAGCAGGCCAGCTGTGCCGGACGTGCTGAGCAAAACAGAACTGTGCCTGTCACAAGGGCCTCATGGCTGAGTGCTTGGTTCCCTCAGCTGGCAAGGGGGAGGCAGCATGGGGCCAACCTCGGCCAGTGCCCGGCCCCCACACCATGGGCAGTGCCCGGCCCCCGCACCTCGGACAGTGCCCGGCCCCCACACCATGGGCAGTGCCCGGCTCCTGCATCCCCACACCTCGGACAGTGCCTGGCTCCCACACCTCGGCCAGCGCCCGGCCCCCGCACCTCGGGCAGCGCAGTTGCACAGCACAGCATGGGCCAGGCCTCTTCTCTCCACTTCAGTTCCCTGCTGGGAAGTTTTTTGCCTGCGGAGGGCACCCACCTGGGACCCTGCTCACTCTACGCCAGAATAAACGCCCAAACCTTTATTTTATGTCCCATACCGAGTCTCTCCCGCACTGGCCCTTGCTGGCCTCTCCTGCCTCTGCGCTGCCCGCCCCCATCAGCCGCAGCGAGTCCTGGCAGACGCTCGGCTGTCTTCACCCCAGGTGAATTCCGAGGTCCTTCGAGTTGACCCATCATCACCCCCGCGGCCTCCCCACTCCTTCAAGCGGGGCCCCTCGTTCCTGCGGCCGCCCTGGGGGCACCCGCTCCTCTCCAGCACTTGCCACCTTGGGCTGCACCCCTCAACCGTGGAGGGTGCTGCTGGGAAAGTGTCCCCCCCCAGTCAAAGCCGCCGAGTCCCGCTTGCCGTCCTTCCCCTCCCACCTGGTCCTGCCTGCGGACAAGGCTGAGCCGACCGAGCCGTCTGAAGCTGCCCAGAGAACCTCAGAAGTGCAGCCTGCGTCCCGAGGCGAATCTCCGACCCCCAGAATTCCTGCTTGGTGAGTGACACAGACTTCACTGAGACATGGGCTGCTCGCCAGCCCTAATCAGCAGGATGACAGAAAGACAGGCGGGAACCGAATGTAAATACTCCTTTCTTAAAATCATAAAAGCTCAGATTCAGCCTCAAAGTTTGACCTTCCCATCGTCGTGCCATCGCGCCTGCTTCGGTCTGGAACGTTCTGTCGGCTCCCAGGGAAGGCAGAGCAGGGGAGATGCACCTCATCACGAAGGCTCCCTCCGTCCTGACGCCTGCCAGCCAGCCCCGGCCCTGGCCCCGGCCCCGGCCCCAGCCCCGGCCCCGGCATTCACGGCGTCCCGGGACGGGCAAGTCCGTGCACCAGTGCCAAGGGCCCCTCCCTGTTCTCCTCCCCATCAAAGGCCACCCCCAGGTCTTTGAACCTTTTTCTCGGTTTGTGATCAAACGTCTGCCCCCTTGCCATCCCTCAGCCTCCAAATGTGGAAGACTGTGGAGCGCGGGCTCAAAAGGAAAACGGCCGCGTGGTGAGGGTTTGGCCAGCCGCCTTCTCTCCCAGGCACGTGCAGCTTCAGCGCTCTCAGGCCAGCCACGTGCAGCGACCGGGCTGCTCAACGGACTGGAGGGAGAGGAGGGAAGAGAGAAGGGGGGATGAAGGCGAGAGGAGGGACAGAAAGAAGGGAAAGTCAAGGGGTGGATGGAAATGGAAGAAAATGTAAGAGAGGCCGTGCAATAGTCAAGAGAAGAAGGACTGGGCGGTTAATGGCGGTTCAAGTCCCTGGAGCCATCTGCCTGGGATCAGATGAGTTAATTCCTCGTCCAGTTAATTCCTGCGTTCAGTTCCTCGTGTGCAAAGCGGGTGCAGCGTTGTAGACCGGGGAGTGACCTTCACTGATTTCCCGCCACGTACCAAGTCCAAACTCTTTAACCTGCCACCTGAGACCCGCCTCAGGCTTGAGTGCCCGGCACATGCGCTGGCCTGGGGGAGCCGAGGAGGAGGACCCTGGACCAGCCAAGAGAAGGTGGGAGGGGAGGAGGGAAAGGGGAAGTAGGAAGTAGAGAGGGGCATTGAAAAGGAGAGAACAGAAACAGGTGGAAGAGCAGAAGGGAGAGGACGTGAGGAAACGGAAATGGGAATTAAAAGGCAGCAATAAGAAAAACACGCACCAATGTGTACTCAAGGCCTTGGGTGGGTTGTCCAAACGCTCCTCAAGCCCTGCAGAATTTCCCTCGATCTTCTGAGTCTCCCTCCTTCCTTGCAAGGCTCCAAGAAAGTAGGAGACAGTTCCAGCCTGAGAATACGAGGCTCTGGCTGGCCTGCGGAATGCTGGCTGCTGCCTCCTGGCTCAGGGGCGGCGGCCCCCCTGGGGGGACAGGAATCGCTCGGGAACTGGGGAACAGCACCTGCGGGCTGGGGCGGCGAGGGGTGGGGGTGGGGCGGGACGTGGGGCCCAGCGCCAGGGAGGCGGCTGAGGCCCTCCCCGGGGACTCGCTGGCCAACCGCAGCCCCTCAGTGAAACGGGGGCTGCCTCACGCACCACATCTCGGCTCGGTGCAGGGCCCTGCGGCACTGAGACCCCCGGTCCGGCACTCCCTTCAGACTGCGACTCAGCAAAGAAACGTGCCCACTGGGCGCTCAGTGAGTCTCCTGGGCATACAACACAGAGGCGCTCTGCCTATTATTACCCATCTGATGGCAGGAAGTGTGTTAGAAGAGGCAGAAGTCCCCAGGCCATGAATAAATTCTACCAAATACAACATATTTCACTGCCCTGGCTGTGACCTTCACTGATTTCCCGCCACGTACAAAGTCCAAACTCTTTAACCTGCCACCTGAGACCCACCGCAGCCCAGCCCCGTCCTACCTTTTCCCACCACTTCCTTCACATGTTCAGAACTTATGCTAAAGGATCCCCACCTGCATATACGCGTCCGCCTCTTTATCTTGTTCCCTCTGCCTGGAAAGCCCTTCTTCGTGCATTCGTTGGTTTCCTGTGTTTCCTGAGTGGTTTCCAGGTGGTCGTGCCGGGCAGGTCCTGAGAAGAGGACGAGGCAGGGTCCCCACGTCCCAGAGCTCAGCTGCCTTCTTTTCCCTCTACTACGGGAGAAAGTTAGACACGCAACTGCAGAAGCCCCTGACGCCTGCTGACACGCAGGAAGTGCACGGGCTGTGAGAGCGGGTGGCGGGATCCCGGTTGGGTCAGGGTCAGGGATAGTCTCACCAGATGGGCCTCCAGGCCAAGCCAGACACCCCAGAGTCTGCAAAGGAACATTCCGGTGCTGGCGGTTCTCCTTCCCAGGCCTTCACCGTCTCTCAGCGTGTCGGATCCCGGGGCAGGGCAGGCTACTGGGGGGCCCCCAGCACTTGTCTGCGATGGTAGCATGGGGCTTGGGTGGGGGAGACGAGCTAGAGGAAGGACTGTCGTGCATGAGCGTGGTCCTTTCACGCCTTTACTTCATGTAGTATGTCCCAAGAAGTAAAATTCGGGTCACCGCCTTCCCAATCCAGTTTTCCTTCTTTTGCTGGCATTGTTCCTGTGCAGCCAACGTTGTCAAAGAAAACCATTTCAGAGCAACCCCGACTCCCCAAAACTCATGCCTAAGACTGCATCCGCGGGCCCAAGAGTTCTCACATCTGCCTCCATTTCTTTGGTGTGTCCCAAAGTTAGTGTCTAGTGTGTTGGGTAAATTCTCACACGTGGGTTTATGCTGCCTTCGACGTGTTCCCTAAAAGTTTCTTATCCACCAGCCTGCAGGTTCGGTGTGTGTGTGTGTGTGTGAGAGAGAGAGAGAGAGAGTCCCTGCTCTATGCTTTCCACTGCTGTGGCCACTGAGAACAAGACCCGAGAAGCATGAGGCCCGGCCCGGGCTGGGCACCAGGGACAGCTGCTAGAGTAGGAAAACCAGGCTTTATCGATGATTCCTGCCTCAAGCTTTGACAGCTTTCCTCTCAAGTGGATCGCACCCTTTACAGAGACAGAAGCCCTGTCCTGCGTTCTGTATTCTTGCCAAATCAGGTCCTGGGTGAAGGCTTTCTTGATGACTGAACAAAATCACTTGGTCTGGGAGCCCGACTGCCAAGTGGGCCCAGGAGGACTCAAATCTTCCTGAAATCTAGCGATAAAAATAAAAGCTTAAACTATTCAAAATGTGCTTCCCTGCGTTCTCTTGTGGCTCCGTGGGGGCAGTGCTGTTGCTGTTTGGTGCGAGACTGAACATACTCAGGACGCCTGGACGCTGCATTTGCACTGGTGGGCGCAGCTCGTGGCCGCCTGTGGGCGGTCACCTTTGTAGAGGGAAACAGGAGAGGGGAAGAGACGTGTCCGAGGAGGCAGGCCCGTGGCAGCACGCCCAGGCCCCCGCCCAGAGCTCCCGATGAAGTCTGCGCAGCCCGCGGCCGTGTCTTCCTCTCTGCACCTGCAACTTCAAAATCTCCCAAAACGGGGGGCAGCGCGTGGGTCTGGACAGAGCCCTGCCGTGTGTGAGAAGGCCTGGGGTCGGCTTCATGCCACTGAGCGGCCGTGTAGGGCCCTGCTGAGGACCAGCCCGTGGGAGAGTGAGGGGGCGGGATGTGCGATGCAGGTCAGTATCCCACATCGTGTCTGGACGTCCTCCCGTGCCAGCTCTGTCCCGGAAGCCAGGGCTCCAGCGAAGGCCCCCCGTCGGGTGGTGGCTCAGACGGCCACTGTGCGAGCACAGGTGCAGCACTGGGCAATTGTGCACGCGAGCCCCGGACAGCTGGGCCCGGTGCTGGGCAAGGGGGCTCCCCAGGGCAGCGCCCCGGGAGAGGGATGAGGCGTGTGCGAGGTTCGCAGGGGCCGGGGGTGGCAGGGAGGAGGTGACAGTGAGGGTCATGCCAAACAACCACGGAGCTGAGACCCGGCAGGGGTTAGAGAACGGAAGCCAGGCAGGGGATGGTCAGGAAGGGCCTTGAAGGTCGTGCCACGGAGCTTGGAGCAGTTCTCAGCCCAGGACAGACGACGCCGCATGCTCAATTCCCTCCTGAGGGCACCCCCTGACCTGATGTCCACCCCCGATCGGGGGACAGGGGAGGGACATAAAGCACGGTCGGATCATCACCTGATCGTCGGAACTTTCCTGAAGGCCGCAGCGTGAACCCGGCGGCCTGCCGGTCACAGGGCGTCCCGTCCCCACTTGTGCGCCACGACTGCACCTGCCTCTCCCACCAAGCAGGCATGTGGGGAGCGAGCAGAAGGACGCCACAGGGACGCCTCAAGGACGCCCGTCTGCAATTCTCGTCCTGTCCTCTGGAGCCCACACCCAGCCCTTCCAACGAAGTGTCTGACAGCTGCCAGTCCTCAAGTCAGCAACCAGGCCCTGAGGTGGATGGTGGAGACTGCGGGGCCTTCACACGCTCGCGGGCTCGGCCCCACGGATCCAGCAGCATCTCCCCCCTCAGCCTGAGTTCCCTGAGGACGGGCCGTGTCTGCGCGTCCTGCGTTCTCCCCAGGGTTTTGCATGGTGCTGCAGGTGGAGGCGGTGAAGGTGCTTTTTAAAAACCACGGACAAAGGACAGCGTCTGGGTCTCTCCAAACACCGAACGCCCATCAGCCAAGGCTGGCCGTCTCCACCTGCCGAGGACAGAGGCCGGCCGCATGCAGGGCAAGCCACACCTGGGGGCTGCGTGGAGGGCACCTGCCCGGGACGAAGGTGTCAGGGCACCAGGGCGGCCAGATCACGGAGACGCCTTCCATTCCCCCCGCCTGGCTAAGCGGGGCCGGCCCAGTCCACAGCGAGAGTCCAGCACCTCCGCCTGTCCCCCTCGCCGCTCTTCCCGCAGGACGCTGGAAGCTCCTAAGTTTGCCAAAATTAGCCCGTAAGACCGCCCCGCAGCGCCTGGGCCTAATTCTGGCCCGCCGTCTAACTCAGGCCTTGCTCTCCGTGATTCATCGTCTTGGCATCGGGCTGGACCACGGGCGAGTCTCCCCCAGCGTGTGGTCCGGGCGTGGCAGGCGATTCCCAGCCAGAGAGCGGGGCTTAGAGGACCCAAAGTCCTCACTGAGAGCCCCAGACATGTGTCACCTCAGCACAGACGTGTTTACTGACCCCTGCGCTTTGCTGACACCAGAGGTTTTATGAAGCACAAAGCACACCCACGTCTCGGAACCCGTTTGTACCTTACACACCCGGGCACGTTTTTCTGCTTCCCCCTCACCCCAGTGGCGTCTCCCCAGAATAGACAGATGGAGAGAATTATATGAGAAGGTTGCTACTGAGCCACTCTCAGCAATCGTTATTATACTTTGAGATTCTCAGCCCCATTTTACCCAAAGTCACACAAGCAGAACTTGCATCTAACTGAAATAATAATGATGATGATAAAGCGAGCTAACGCATATCGATACCTTTCTATGCCAGACTCTCTGCAAGCCGCTTTGCATGTATTTTCTCATTTAATTCCCACGACGACCTCAGGGGTGTAACTGTCCCCCTTTTGCAGGACTCGGGGGGCACCCTGAGCAGGGTCGTGCTGATAGGACAGCGTTGCTTAAACCCTGCTCATCTCTCGTCTGCCGCAATGTCCCTGCCTTAACTGGACCTAAATCATGGACAGCTCCTCTCTCTGGCAGATCCTTTGCAGCGAAAGGCTGGCTGCTTTTACTGGGATGACGGCACAGCAGTGTGTGAGGTGACTGCTAGGACAGGGAGCTGATTTGGAAGTGGTTGCCGGTAACTCCTGCTTCTGATTTCCATTCTTTTCTTGACTTGGGTTTGGTGCAGCTGCTGCAGCCCTGGGGGAAACGACCAGGCAGGCGGTGAAGACACAACGGTTGAAAGAGGCAGCAGGCACCTCTTCCAGGATGAGTCCCCTGCGACCTTGCACCCCGAACCCCAACACCACCGAGGAGAGAGACGGAGACGGAGATGAGACGAAGATGAGGAGATGGAGCCGAGAGACTAAACACTCAGTTTATTCTTCCTCCTACTCTAGCCAATGGCGGATAATTAACTCCTCTTTAAATTTAATTATTTTATTCTGGCAAGGACAGAAAGAGCCAGAAACTCTTCACTGGCAGATGCTGCTTCAAAGCCAAGAAGGTGGAGGGGAGCAAGCAAAGTGGAGAAGGAGGATTTTGGCAGGGTGAATACTTTTCTTCTGAAATTATTGGAGAAAAAAATCTTTAAAAGGAGCTTGTGGTGGCTCGTTGGCACCTCGGTGGTCATCAGTGGAAAGGCATTTACTGCCTCCACCGTCTCGTCCTGGCTCACAGCTTAGTAGCTCACAAAATTCCACCCTTCTATTCATGCGACATGGAAACTGGGATCCAGGACGTTAAGCTGCAGCCACGACATTCTTCCATGCATGCAGCACTTGAAGGCTTTGCTTTCTGTCCCTTACATGAGCCTACTGGGAGTGTTATTCCATATGACAGATGAGAAAACTGAGGCTCAGAAGTTAGAAAAAATTTGTACAAAATCACACAACCGGCAAATGCTTCAAAAGGATGTGGACCTGGTCCACCCGACCCCAACCCCACACTGTCTCTAAAAAGAGAAAGGAAACCAGAGCGCGACAAAGCCACGGCCAGCACGCAGGGCTCCTAATTCCTTGGAGGGCCTTTGCTCAGGGCCTGTGACCTCCTGCGTCGCCCCTCTGCCAAGCCTTTCCCGAGAGCAGTGCTTGCTTTGGCCCCAGCGAACTATGCCCAGGGTTCCCAGACGCGTCGGCAGCTGCCACCATTTGGCCCGAATTCACATATAGAAAGTTATTTCCTTTTTTAGCCAGTAAGTGCTCCTGGCTGCAGCAGTGTCTCCTGCCCCGCAGGCCAAACGGCAGCCTCTGGTGTCCCACTGAGGACAAGTAATAACAAGAGCAACGGGACAGAAACAACTGGTGCTGGGGCCCCTGGTTCCTGAGGGAGACTGGGGTGCAAACCCTCCCTCCGTCCCGCCCTGGCTGGACGGCCTTGAGCAAGGCACTTACTCTCACACGTGGAAAATGGGGATGCCGACACCCGGGGGTACAGAAGATGTGGGCACGTGGAAGTGCCTGGAAAAGCCCCTGGCGCGCAGGGCATGCTCGGAACATCAGCTGCTCTCTCTCTTCCTGACCTCTCGGGTAGAAAGCCCTCCCGGGCTGGGCCGGGGGCAGCGGGCTGGCTGCACTGAGCCGCGAGGCGGGCTGGCTCCGGGTGGCTGGAGACACGGCTGGTGGGCAGGACGTACCTTTAGTTGCCCCACCTCACTAGGCAGTGCAACCCCCTGGACAAGAGGGCACGGACGGGAGGGCACGACCCCCGGGACCCGGCTGTCGACTCCCAGGGACGCACCCCGCCCACCCCTAACTTGTCTCCAACTCCAGCCTGGAGCTGAGGGCCACATGAGGCCACAGTATGAAGTGAGCGCTTTATGTGACACCTTCCCTCTGAGAAGCTGCCGCGGTTTTGAAAGCTCATCTCTGATCTGAAGGCGCATCCTAAGGTGGGTCTGAAGGAGCTCAAGTTCCACGTGGAAAGGAAACAGGGGCTGATTCTGTGATTTAAGGAGAAGAGACAGATTGACCCTCAAACCACAGCTTCCCTCTCCTGGAGTTTGGAATCAGAGCTGTCAATTCTGGAAATTAACAAACAAAAAAGATTCTAGAGATTCCCCGTGGAAATGCAGTGCTATCATTTCAGAAGAGGCACGGCTTCCTGCGCTTTTGGCTCGAGATAGGGAGGGGTGAGCGCGCTGGCTGCACAAGGCTGGGAGACAGTGAGCTTTCCACCTGCTCGCACGTGGGTCGGTGGCAACTCAGCGCCAAGTCTGGAGGCGAATCCCGATTTTCTGGCCCCAGCTTAGAGGTCAGCAAACCGCAGTCCCAGAAAAACCCCTGCGCTCACAGAAACGAAGCAGCGTCTTCTCAGAATGGCACATCGTACCACGCTTTCACGGGACAAAGGCCCCTGCATCAGATGAGGGCCCGGGCTGGGGCTGGTGGCTTTCCTGTCCCATCACGCGTGAGGTCCTCTGCGTGACTGCCGTTTAAATACACTGTTTATCCAATCCCTATAAAACCTTAGGAGGGAGGGATTTATGACTCCTTTTCACAGACAAAGAACTGGGGGTCAGAGGCAAAATCATTTGCCCAAGGGTCCAGCTGAAACACCCCCATCGCCATAGAGGAACCTGGCGAGGCCGTTGGGGCTATTCCAGCACCTCTGTGATTCTGAGACCTCCCTGCTCCTCTCCTTACAAAGGTGGACGGACTGACACATGCTAGATTTTCCTCCCTGCTGTGCCAGAAACCACTGGCTTCCCGACCAAGCTGCCCTTCACCAGGAACCAGCGGCTCCGACGGCAGGGAGGGGTCAGCCTCCTTCCTCAGAGCCCGAGAGGCGGCCAGTTCTCCCCTCCGGCCAACTCGGCCTTGGCCCGGGGTGGGTTTATGGGAGTCAGACCTCAAAGAAGGCTCGAGGTTCTCTGGTGGGTGGGACGCTGGGCAGAGCCTGGGACGCCCCCCGCCCCAGCCCTGAGAACCTCAGGCTCCTGCCCCGATGGGGTCCCCCAGGGCCGCTCCCCACCCTGTCCGGTCAGCTGAGCCCCGGGCTGGGCGCCACCAGTGTCCCCAGGCCAGGCTGTGCGCTGTGGCCGCTGGAGCCCATCACCCCGCACGGCGTGGGCCTCTCCCAGCAGGCTGGGGGGATCCGGGTGTCGCCAGCCCTGCTGGGCTCCCAGCACCTCGCAGAGCCCCCCCGCTCGGCCTGCCTCCCCCAGACAGATGCCCGCACGTGGGAGAAGGTTCCCGCCTCACTGTCCCAGCCTCCCGGGACGGCGGAGCAGCCACACCGCCTCTCCCCTTTGGGTCTGCGGACCCCATCGCAGGGTGGAAAGCAGTCACCTTTCTCCACGGAGCCTCCCGGCCTTTAGCCCCAGACAGGTTGAAGCCCGGCTGGGGCCGGCAAGACACGGACCACGTCCGGCTCCCGCTGACGGCAGGGCAGGCAGTGGGTGGTCCCAAGTGGGGCGCCGTAGGGAGAGCGGGGGCTCTATTATTTCCCACCCACAGAAACCCGAAGGTTTGCCCCCTGCTGGGCGGTGAGAGTCCAACCCAGGGCAGAGGAGGGCTGTATCGCAGCGCCAAGCCGGGAAGGGCGGAGCTGCAGGGCAGGGGCTGCTGTCCTGACACTTGGCCCCACCGCCCACGTCTCTCTGCAGCTCACAGGGAGGAGGTGGGCCGGCCCCGTCTCCACCCACCCCACAGTGCTGGCGTCCAGGGCTCCCGAGAGACCGGCGACTCAGTGACTCTGCCACCCACCTCGGCCTTCAGGCTCAGCTCCTGGACACGAGAGCGACCAGGCCGAAGCAACAGCACTCGACAGGCCCCGCCCCACGGACCAGGCAAGTGGAGCGGGCAGGTGGGCGTCACAACAGGGCTGGAAAGACACGCAAATGGAAGCGCAGACTTGGAAACAATGGGGCAAGGAAGCCACCGCTCGGCCTGGCTCGTGGACACTTACAGGCAACTTCCCTTCTCTGGGCCTCGTTCTCCTTAGTTGTCAAAGGACAAGGCCAAGTAGCCCTCGAAGGGGCCTCTTCCAGTCCCAACGTCTTAGCACTGAGGCCAATGCTAGGAGGTGGGACAAGAGAGAGGCAGCCCAGAGGCAAGGACAATGACCAGTGCCAAGGGCCTGGGAAGAAAATGTCTGGGATGCCAGGGCAGTGGCGAGGCGGGCACAACGATCTGGCGGCAGCTGCACCAGGGTCCCAGGGTGGGTGCCCAGGCGGTGGTTGGCAGCTGCTGGGTGAGGAAAGGCCGATAGGCCCAGCCGGGGGCAGCTCCAAGCAGCTCTGTGGCCCAGGGGGCACTGGAAGGCGGCAGAAAGTCCAGGGCTGGCCCTAGAGAGGCAGGGCTGAGCGCGCCCCGGGCCAGGGGATGGAGGGGACAGAGCGCCCTGTGTGCTCGTGGAAAAGCGGGGGGCTTGTCACAGCCAGGAGCCCACATCACTGGGGAAATGGGGGCACCGCCTGCACACAGCCCGCCTCCTCTCCTCTGTTCTGCTCGGCCAGGTTCCTCCCGGGCTCCTGCCCTGCCCTGCGCCCTCGGCACTGCCCTCCCTCCTCTTGCCTGCTCAGGCCCGGGCACACACAACCTGTCCCGGGAGCGGCCCCGGCCAGGAGCTGCAGAGCCGAAGCCCCTCAGTGGGGGACCAGGCAGACAGATGCAAGAGCCCAGCGAGGAGGTGAACGCCCAGCCCAGCGTCCCTTCTGCGGTGGCTGAGCTGAGCCTGTGAGTCACAGCACCCCTGGTGCCACAGCTGCCAGGGGCCAGCGGTCACACTCTCACCCCCACGCCACCAGGACCCAGCCGGGGTCCCCCACGTGCCCAGCAGAGAGGCAAGGGCCTGCGGGAGCTCTTCTCCTGCTGCCCCACCTGCGCTCAAGCCAGGCAACAAAGCAGGGGCCCCTCCTGACCCCCCGGGCCCCTGCCCCACCCCCAGCAGCTCCGGCCCCTGACGGCTGCATTTACCGCACATGGCTGCACCGCGGGACACACCCGGCAGGAGACCGAGCAGCAAATGTGGGGGACGGGGGTCAAGGCGCTTCCCTAGGCGCTGGGAGAGCATTTCAGGAGCGACCCGGGCCTCGGGGAGGCACCCAAAACACGCTGCAAAGTCGCCGACAGCGCGGGAGAGCGAAGCCCAGACCGCGCTCGGCAGCTCCAAGGACCCAGTGCGCCGCGCCCCACCCTCCTCCCGGGCCGCCCCCGCGCTGTGTCCGCGGGCGCAGGGGACACCTCTGCCCCATCCCGCGGGCGCAGCGGACACCTCTGCCCCATCCCGCGGGCGCAGGGGACACCTCTGCCCCATCCCGCGGGCGGCGGCGCCCTCTCTTCTGGCTGCTTCCCGCCGACCTGGCACCTCCTGCTCACCTGGGTTTCTCCTCCTGGAATTTCGCTCCTCCCGCCCGGCTCTTCGCTCCCGCGCCTGCCAGCTGTCCGCCTCCACCCTTCTTTTAAGGGGCGCCGAGGGTTTCCCTCCTCCCACTCCTCCCCGCCTCCCCTCTGCGCCGCCCCCTCCCCTCCTCCTCCCCTCCCCCTCCCCACCCTCCCCTTCGCGCCTCCGCCCCTCCGCTTCCCCCTCCCTCCTCTGTGCGCTCAG
>PVIY010053558.1:0-14627 GCA_004026745.1 Myrmecophaga tridactyla | reverse complement strand
GATGGGCAGTTGATGGAGTAATGGACATAGAAAGCCCGTGCTCATCACTCATGGGGTAGCAGAAGGCATTCAGTTGTCATGCATCCCTTGACATGGTTCTAATTATCTTGGTTCATAATCAACCAGCCCAAAATTAATGGCTTAAAATTATTACCTTATCTCTCAGTTCTCTGTGTTAGAGTCAGCACAGTGGTTCTCATCATCAGACGGAGGCTGGGACTTCAGTCATCTTAAGGCATCTTCATTCATGTGCCTGGTGCCTGGGTGGAATGACATGAACATCTAGAGGCTTACTTGATATTTCTATCCACGTGACCTCTCCATACAGGTAGCCTGGGTGTCCTCCTCACAGCATGGCGACCTCAGGGTGGCTGGATGTCTTACACAGTGACTTACATGGTGACCCTGGCTTTCCCCAGAGCAAGTGTTCCAAGAACTGCCAGTCTGTTAAGGAATATGCCTGGAACTGACACAGTGTCACTTCCACCGAATTTAGTTGGTCAATGCAGTCATTTGGGCCTCCCAGATTCAAGGGAGTGGAGAAATAGACCTACTTCTTGATGATGGAGTGCCAAGGTCACATTGCAGAAAAGCATATGGAGATATTGTATGGCCATCTTCAGAAAATACAATCTGAATAGGGACTAGTTTATCACTCACGCCTTCAGGTTATTGAATAATTTGGTGTGTTAGTTTGCAAGCTCCCGGGATGCAATATACCAGAACTAGAACAGCTTGTTTCTTTTTTTTAATTAAAAACATTTTTTTAAACACAACAACATGCAAACACAAACATTCTTACCATATGATCATTCCATTCTTGGTATACGAACAATAACTCACAATGTCATCACATAGTTGTATACTCATCACCATGATCATTTCTTAGAACATTTGCATCAATCCAGAAAAAGAAATAAAAAAAAAGGAAAAAATTCATACATACCATACCCCCTCTCCCTCCCCGATCACCAGCATTTCAATCTACTAAATTTATTTTAACATTTAAAACAGCTTTTGAAAAGGGGAATTTAATAAGTCACAAATTTACAGTTCTAAGTAAGTGAATATGTCCAAATTAAGACAACAACAACAGGTTACCTTCACTCAGTGGAGGCCAATGGGTCTAGAACACTTCCGTCAGCTGGGCAGTCACATGGCTGGCATCTGTTGGTCCTTTGATCCTGGGCTCCATTGCTTTCAGCCTCTGTTCCTGTGGGGGTTCCTCACTTTGCTTTTCCAGGGTTGGCTTTCATCTGTTGACTTCCCTTGGCTCTCTCCAGGTTTTGGCTTGCTTAACATATCATGGTGACATCTACTTGGCTCCAAGCATCTGTGTCAGCTCTCTGTCAGCTCTGTTGTTTCTGTAGGCTCTGGCACTTCTGTTATTTCTGGCTCCCTCCAAAATGTTTCCTCTTTTAAAGGATACTAGTAAACTAATCAAGATCTACCTGGAATAGGTGGAGTCACATCTCCACTAATAAAAGGCCACACCCACAATTGGGCATGTCACATCTCATGGAGATAATGTAATCAAAAGAGTACAACCTACAGTACTGAATCAGAATTAAATGAAAGGCTGCACCCACAAGATTGGATCAGGATTAAAACATGGCTTTTCTAGGGTACATAATACTTTCAAACTGGCACACTTGGGAATCTCTCTGGGAATTGCTGATATTATCATGTTTCAACTAGGTACCAAATAAGAGTATACCTTTTCTTTACTATTTCAGCTACAGTGATCCCAAGTTCACAAAAATCTAGATCATCAAAATACCCGGGTTTCTAGGGTTTCCCCAATTTCTTCCCTAGGACAGTTCCTGCCACCAATGGCTCTGCTCCAGGCCTCACCAAGCCCAAATCTGGACCCAGAACTGGGCAGACATCTCTTATCTCTCTTCTGCAAAAGCCACCTAATTTTCTGCTCCAAAGGATCACATTCCAGAGACCAACAATGAGAATGTCCATTCCTTTAGGAGAAAGCCTTAGCTCTACCCACCAAAGCATGCTCTTGACCAAGTGGCCCCTAATCCAATTTAAATCAATTTCCCAAGTTGGGATTATTCTGGTCTAACCTTGTTTCCATTGTTATAGCTTGTTTTTGTAATGGGGTGTTTTAAAACTTTAAAAATACTCATATATAGCGTATATATATCTATAACATAGATATACAGTGTTATATATACATAGCATATATATAACAACATACTTATATGTTATACATTTATTTTGAAATCAAAACAATATTTTGAAATAATTAGACTCAGAGGAAGTTGCAAAATAAGCACAAAGAGTCCTATTACCCTTCACTGAGCTTTCCCCAATGCTGACATCTTATGCAACTGTGGTATAATATCAAATCCAGGAAATTGACATTAACTTAACTAGATAATAGACCTTATTCAGATTTCACCATTTTTTACATGCATTCAATTATGTGTTCATTCATTTTGTTCAAATCAATTTTGTTAATTCCAAGCTACTGAATTCCAGGGTTTCGTTTCCTCCTTCAGCAGCAGAACCCTCTATACACCCCCATCTCCACCCCCAAATGAATTCATGTATGGAAGTTCAACCTCATGAGAGGTGGCTCTGATGAGAACCCCATTCCTGCCCCAAGAGCTGCTGCATCTCTTTGAAGCATTTCCACATAGTCAAGGTTTTGTATTTATTTGCATGTTGATCTGATCCAAGTGGGTATTGCTCACCTGCCCTGGGTGCAGGTACTGTTATCTTTAATTGCTCACCCATCCCTAGTCTGCAATGCCCATTGCTCACCCATCCCTAGTCTGCAATGCCCATTGCTCACCCATCCCTAGTCTGCAATGCCCATTGCTCACCCATCCCTACTCTGCAATGCCCATTGCTCACCCATCCCTAGTCTGCAATGCCCATTGCTCACCCATCCCTAGTCTACAATGTCCAGCATATAACAGTTGTGTTGCCAGATGGCTCCTATGTTTCTTACTTCCTGGTATTCACACCCTAGCACATAGTCCCTTTCCACATTAGATAGGGCTATGGATGCCAGATTACATTTTGACAGTTACATTTGCATTTCAGATAAACAACAAATTTCTTTTAGTCTTTTGCAATATTTCATGGGCCATACTTACACTAAAAAATTGTTTATCTGAAATCTAAATTTAACTGGGTGTCCTGCATTTTTATTTGCTAAATCTGGCAACTCTAAATATGGCTGACCATGCAACCAACATGATCCTACAGAAATGAGTGTGTCTTTCAAGGCTAGAGCATACATAAAAGACCCTGTGACTTCTGCCTTGCTCTCTCTCTCTTGGTTCATTCTTTCTGGGGGAAGCCACCCACCATGTAATGAGGACACTCAAGCAGGTCTGTGAGGAGAGTTTCATGTGGCAGGAACTGGGGTCTCCTGCCAATAATCAACCCCAACCTGCCAGCCACGGGAATGCAACACCCTGGAAGTGGAGCCTCCAGCCCCAGCCAAGGCTTCAGATGAAGGCACAGAAACTATGGCATAATGTTTATTGTTGTTTTAAGCTGCTACGTTTTGAGTTACGCTGCAATAGATAACTAATACATAAGCAAGCAACAAATACTTGTTCATGAGTGACTAAATTAATGAGCGAATGAATGATGATGGCCATGGAGCCTCACTCTTCCTCTATGCTTCTGAGGAGCCTTGCTTTCCAGCTAAATCCCAGGCCTGTGAAATCTCATGTCCCAGCTTTCTACACAAGGACAGAGTCTTTACAAAGTCTTGAAAGATAAGTAGGGTAGAAACCATCTGGAAGAAACATTTAAAGGGAGATCAAATGTGCTCATCTCAGCTGATCTGGATTTTCAGTTCTGCCAGGCACAGGACACAATTTAAATCTGTGTGAGAAAATTCAAAATAGGGCCAAACCATATGCAACTGTATAATGTCACTGTCCTAGAAAAGGTGCTTGTGCTCGACTTTAAATATATCAGCTTACAGATTGTTTGTCACTTAAAAATTGTTTCTATGGTGCCAACCTATTTAAAGTTGTAACTGAGCAAGGATTTTTCCCTGAAGTCTCTGAGTGGCAATATGAAAAGAGCGCTGTATGGCAAAGGGGGAGGTAAGGAGTGCCAACTCTGAAGTGGTCACAGAAACTACCTCAGGTTTGAGGAACTGAAGAGCTCTCGTATGCAGAGTGCTTGGCTGTGACCCTGAACGCACAGGAATCACTCTGTAAACACCAGCTCAAATGAGTAGGAAGACCTGGTATGGGGCCTGGGAATGATACAGCAGAGTGGACAAAGGCTTGGGAGTCTGAACCTCTGGGTTCCAGGCCTGGCTCTGTCCTTAAACATGCTTTGTGGCCCTGGGCATGTCCCTTCTGCCAGGGCTTCCATTACCTCATCTATGGAAAGGAAAGGGACAGATCCATGAGCACTGGAAGAACCTGCCAGGCTCCTGCTGAGGAACCGTGTTGCTTGGCAACCCCTTCTGGGAAGGCCACATGTCTGGGCCCATTACTGAGAAGCCAGACACGGGTCTGGATGCCCCCAGCTTTCCAAAGAAAGGGCTTTTCTGAACAGTGATGGGTCATCAGGGCAGGTATCATTCAGGGGTTTGAATTCAAATTTCTGGTCGCCTTTTCTCTTTGCTTTTCTTGCGACTGGGCATTTTAGTTCCCACTGATATTTGAGACTGAGAGGCCTCCCATGCAGGGACATGTGACTGGGTCTTTCAAAGAAAATAACCACGACCGTTTTTTAAGCTCTTACAATGCCAGGAACTGTGCCAAGAGCTTTACATGCATTAATTAGCCCATTTTATTTTGTCCTGGAAAAAAAAACAAAAACCCTTTACAGCAGCCTGGTCATTATCCCTCTTTTACAGATGGGAAAATAGAGGTGTAGCGGGGTGAAGCAACCTACCCCAGGCACCCCATGTAGGAAGCCACAAAATGGAGATTTGGATTCATTAAGTTTTACCCCAGAGCCTTTCTTTTTTCCAAAAAAATTACAAAAAAGTTGTAAATACAGGGGAGAAACATCTTTCCCCGAATCACTGGAGATTAAGTTGCCAGTTTTGCCCTATCACCCTCAAATACCTTAGTATTTCCAACAAACAAGGGCATTCTCTGATATAACCACAGAACAATCATCATAATCAGGAAATTAACATTGCCTCATCATTGTCACAGAATACTCATACCTCATTCACATTTTGTCATATCTCAGTAATGTCCTTTATAACAAAAAGATCCAGTTCAGAATCATGCATTGCATTTAGTTGTCTACAAAGTTTTCTTCAGTCTAAAACAACTCCACAGTCTTTCTTCAAAGTTCATGATCTTGGCACTTTTGAAGATTACAGGCCAGTTTTGTAGAATTTCCAATCTGAGCTTGTCTTCTATATCCTTGTCATTACATTCAGATTTTGCAACTTGGCAGGAATATCACAAAAGTAATGCTGTGATCTTCTCAGGGCATTCTACCAAATAATACATGATTTCAAGTTTTCCATTACTGCCGATGCACTCCAATCACTTGATCAGAGCCTGCACTCTTAAGAACCCTACAAGAGTCCACAAAAGTGCAATCCTCAGAAGCTACCTGGTGGGGGCTCCTTGGTGAAGCAAATCCACTAACATTAGGCCCCCATGATCAAAAGTGACTGCAACTCCACAACTGTCTGCCATCAAGCCACAGAAAGAGCTACAGAGAAGTTAAATCTTACTTATGTTTTTATGTTCAGACCCAGACTCTTCATGGGTCTTGTCTTCTTGTTTGGACCCTGCTCTTTCCGGAGGACCTTTTAGTCTGCTAGTCTCATTCCTTTGAAAAAGTCACTCTTAGTTTCCTCCCTGAGTTTGTACTATGTGCCAGGCACAGTGACACAGTGTCACTGGGGATACAGAGCATTAAAGTCAGTCCCCACCCCTAAGAAGTCTGGGTTTAAATGGCTTTATATAGGTTCGCATTTTATTCATAACAACAATGTAAGGGTAGACCTGTGGTTGGAATTTGTCTGGTTACTAGGGTTCAACCACAAAATGGATTGGTTAAACAGCAGGATTTCATTGTCTCAGTTTTGGAGGCTAGAAGTCTAACATCAAAGTGTCAGCAAGGCCATGCCTTCTCCAGAGCCTGTGGTGTTTTGGTGATGGCTTTTCAGGGATCTTCTGTCACATGTCGACTTGTATTCCACCTCTGGTTTCTACTTTTTTTATTGATTTTCTTTTGCTTATAAGGATTTCAGCTATATTGGATTAAGGTCTACTCTCATTCCGATTAGTCAAATCTTTAAAGGTCCTATTTATAAATGGGTTCACAATGATAGGATTGGAGTTAGGACTTGAAATATCTTTTGTGGGGGACATGATTCAATCTACCACAGAACTTTTCACTCTAAGTTCTGTGCTTTTTGTACAGTCCATTAATTTCCTTTTGGATCTTTTCATCACATGGAGAAGACACAGAGAACATAATAAAAATTGACAGCTAACATTTTCTAAGACTCTACTATGTGCCAGATAGTCTCAATGGCAAACTGTTTTAGTTTGCTAAGGCTGCTGGAACGCAGTACACCAGAAATGGACGGCTTTTATAAAAGGGATTTATTTAGTTACAAATTTACAGTTCCTGGCAGGAAAGGCAGCTAGCTTTTAGCATTCACCTGGGTTTCTCTGTTACACAGTGTTCTAGTTTGCAAGCTGCCAGAATGTGATATACCAGAAATGGACCTGCTTTTATCAAGGGGAATTTACTAAGTTACAAGTTCACAATTCTCAGGAGGTGAAGGTGTCCAAATCAAGGCACCAACAAGAGGTTACCTTCACTCAAGAAAGGCTAGTGGGTCTGGAACACCTCTGGCTGCTGGGAAGTCACATGGATGATCTGCTGGTCCCTTGCTCCTGGGCTCTGCTGTTCTCAGCCTCTGTTCCTGTGGGAATTCCTCACTTTGCTTCTCCAGGGCTGGCTTTCATCTGTTGGCTTTCCTTGGCTCTCTTCAGGTTCTGGCTTGATAACATCTCATGGCAATGGCTGCTGGGCTCCAAGCATCTCCAAACATCCATGTCTGTGTTCTCCATGTGTCTCTGTCTGTGTCAGCTCTGCTGTGAGGTTTCTGTCTGCTCTGAGGCTTCCATTGTTTCTGACTCTCTCCAAAATGTTTTCTCTTTTAAAGGATTCCAGTAAACTAATCAGGACCCATCTCGAATGGGTGGAGTCATAGCTCCATCTAATCAAAGGTCATATCCACAATTGGGTGCATCACAGCTCCATGGAGATAATCTAATCAAAGATTCCAACCTATAGTATTAAATCAAGAGTAAAAGAAACGGCTGCCCTAACAAGATTGCATCAGGGTTTAACGTGGCTTTTCTGGGGTACATACTATTTTCAAATGAGCACACATGAAAAGGCACATGGCTACATCCATTGGGCTTTTCTCCCCGCTTCTGGGTTCAAACTGTTTTCCCCAGAGTTCTCGGTTCAAACCGCTTTCTCTTTTCTGCATCTCCATATGTCTGGATCTGAGCCCTGAGTGCTAAACTAAGCTGTCGAGCTGTTCTCTTGCATCTAACTTCTCCTTTTAAGCCTCACTTATTGCGGAAGGCACTCCCTTTAGCCCATCACAGATGTAATCAGCTATTGATAAAGTTCACATGTTGATGACTTAAGAGCACAGCAACAGAACAAGTGTGCACCATTATCTGGGTAAGCTGACACCCGAACCTAATTACTACACTGACACTGTTTGACTGCATTGAATCCTCAACCATTTTGCGGAGAAAAATGAAGTTTAGAGAAATGCCCACACTCTACAGCTGCTAACTCGCAGGACTGAGATCAGAACTTCAGAGCCTGTGTGCTCCTAGTGGCTACAGAGAGTCGCAGAGGAGCCAGATTCGTCCTTGAGCCTCGCACAGGGTTAGTAGTCAGTACATTTTTAATTAGATGAGTGAATGAATGAATTCACCAACCTGTATGAAATAGAGGATGGAAAAATTTCATAAAAAATACTTGGGAACTCCAAAGAGTTTGCCCATTCATTCCTTCACTCCCCCAAACCCCTTTCATAAGGCAACTTCTCTGCGCCCGTGACGATGCTTACACCGAGAGACCCAAATATACAGGAGACGCAAACACGGCTTTCATTATTCCCATATGAGTACCCGTCGCGCCCCTTCCAGATTTACAGTCTGAGGCTGGTCTCTGGCCAGAGGCGTTCTGGGACGTCCCTACGGGTCAACCCAGGCCAGATAACGCATTACAAAACCGGAAAGGCACTCCAGATAACGCATTACAAAACCCTGGCCACTTGGGGCGCTACAATCCCCATGTACCTTCTAGCATCTTAGCGCCGCTGTTCTAAAAAGAAAGCCGCTCTAGCGTTGCGTTACAGCTGCCGCAGCAGCGCCACTTTGTCGAGGTCAAGGGACGTCATTTCCGGTGCGCGGCTATATTCACATCCGGGTTCCGGACGGCGGAAGTGGGGCGTTTAGGGCGCCGAGTGGGAAGCTGCGTCTGGTCCTGGGAACACATCCGAGAGGTGAGGGTGCGAGGGGTTTCTTAGCAGCGGGAGTGGGGATGCAGTCTCGGAGAAGGCTGGCTTCGGCCTCGCCCTCGCCTAGGTGGGATTCCCTCCGCAAACGGCGCTGCCGGAGCCCGGGGAGGGGCGGGGCCGCTCGGGGTCACCAGGGAGTGGGGGCCAGCACCCAGTCAGGAAGGCGGGTCTCTTTCGTGATGCCTGGACAGCAGGGTAGAGAAAGGCCCGAGCCTTAGGTTTTTCGTACAGGCGAGGAGTTTTTCCTGGGAGCTTCGTTTTTCCACCTGAAGCATGGAAACGTTATAGTTCCTGCCCGTAAAAGTGTTTCGATACTTAGATTAGAAAACCGTCCCGCAGCACCCAGCAAGTACTTAGCACCTACGATGGCCCTATAACTCGTAACTACTCTGAGATTGTAACCATGCCATTTGCCCAGGGTGGCAGCGGTATAATTTACTCCGATGTAGCTGGGACTCCCCACCTCCTCTGAAAACATGTGCCGCCTATACACGCCTTACCCAGAGCGGTGAGCAGATGAAGCAGGCGAAGCTTTCTCACAGCTGGGTAGAATTTGACACTGTAGGACCTACCTGTTCCTGAACGCTGCGTGCAGTAACTGGTAGACCAGACTCACAATTACTGTCACTTGTTGAATGTATTACGTTGTAGTGGCACCATCAAATTCACGACTACTCACAAACTGAGTACCTGAGTGTGTTGGGATTTGAACCTAGGCTGTGACTCATAATCATTTTGATAGATTGATTCAGTAGCAGTGGTGAACCTAATCATGGCACTATAGTAGCAGCTGTTGTTCTTTAGCACTTGATGTGAGTTAAGTGAAAGCACCATGTCACTGAATCTGCCTTACAAGCTTTCTCTAAGGTTGATACAGCGTTTAGTCCTAATTTAAGAGCTAGCAAAATCTCATCACCTGGCTACCAAGAGGTGAATTCTCTATTCCAGTTCACCCATGCCTGACAGTTAAGGTAGTGTTCATGGTTCCTGTTGTCTTCCACTTCAGAAGAGGCCATGTTTTGAGAGGAAAACTTAGAGTTTCAGCCCTAAGGATCTTTTGAGTCTCTTCAGGAAATTTATTTTAAAAAGCATATTCCAAAAAACCATTCTCCTGGGAGTGGGCCAGGCATCCAGATATAACCTTTTCCCTCAAAAATAGAAAACTTAATAATAAAATTTGTGGTTCAGGGAGTCATTTACCCAGTTTCTGAGGCAATAATATCTAGAATAACACACTTGGTTATTTTTGTATGATTTGTGTATGTCTGTGCATATGATGTTTTATGACATTGACTAGGATAGAAATACATACTTTTTTGTTTTAAATGTCTGCTTAATTGAATAATAACGATAATCTTAACAGACTTTGGGTCTGGAGAAAGTTCTGAAGGCATGAAGGAACAGGGACTGACAAGGAAGCTTTCTGTTGCTCCTCCCAGCACTTTTCACAGACTCCCCTTTTTGTCCCTTCTTCTAGTGACTGGCCATGTCGCTGTCCCATTTGTACCGGGATGGAGAAGGCCACATAGATGACGACGAGGATGAGCGAGAGAACTTTGAGATCACCGACTGGGATCTCCAGAATGAGTTCAACCCCAACCGGCAGCGCCACTGGCAGACTAAGGAAGAGGCCACCTATGGAATTTGGGCAGAACGTGACTCAGATGAGGAGAGGCCCAGCTTTGGAGGCAAACGGTACTGCCTTCCGTGGGACTGACTTCACCTTGCTTTAGGGAAAGGGGGCAGGTTGGAGGAAGTAGAGAAGTATACATCTCTCCTGGCCTTACAGATTCCATTAGCTATGACACAAGCTAAGGAGGTGTAATTTCCTCTTCAGGCAAGGTGCCATTCTTTCACAGAAGTGATCATTCAGTCATTGTTTATCGAGAGCAGTTACTATGTGTCAGGGCTTGGGCTATAGAACGAGTTTCTGCCTGGAGATTGGCGTCTAGTGGACAGAGACAGACATTGATTAATGCCACACAAAGAAATGGGAGTTTGTACTGTGATTTGGGTTGTCAAGAAAAGCACATTTTCAGGGTGTTTGACCTATTCTGGGGCGTCAGGGAAAGTTTCTCTGGAGATGGGATCCTTGAGTGGATATGAAAATAAAAAGTTAGGGTGGGAGGAGAGGCAAGGGTATATAAAGGTCCTTGATGGAAAGAACAGCTTATCCATAGGAAAAGAAGGAAGGTCGAGGGGCCTGGAGTAGAGGGATGGAGGAAGAACATAGTTTGAGGAGCTCAGGAAGTCAGGTCAGCTGGGACCCGAAGGCTGCAGTTGAGGGGATGTGATGTAGGGCTGGTTGTGCTTTGAGAAGACCCTTTTGCTAGTGTGCAGAGTGGGCATGGAGCTGCAGGGGAAGAGGAAGCTCTGTGAGAAGGCTGTGGCTAGGATGGGGACAGGGAGATGGAGGATTCAGACGGCAGGTCTTGCCCCAGTGGAGGCCCATGTGTGAGCTGGTGCAGCTCCCTTCACCAGAATGTGGAGCTCATTTGAGTTTGTCTTGCCCTTGCTCACATCTGTAGCCTTTGGGCTCCATTCCACAGAGGCTGTATCTTTTTCACAGAGGGGATTGGGGGAGAGTGTTAGGCTCAGTTCAGCGTCTTCTCATCTAGCAAGGATGTCTAAAAGCAGATAATTAGGTCAGAAGTCAGAAATTGTATGATTATGAGATAATAATAGCAACCAGTGTTTATTGATTGCTTAATTGTCCTGGTACCTTAACGTGCCTCGTTTTATTTACCTTATGGGTAAAGTACCATTATCATCATCCCCATTCCACAGATTAAGAAACAGGCCAAGATCACACAGGTAGGCAGAGGAGAACTGAAATAAGAATCTGAGCTTCTCTCACTCTAGAGTTTAGGCTCTTAACCTCTAAGTTATAATTCTTCTTTTAGGAAAATTTGTTACAGAATTCCCTTACATTGCTGCGATGGGAATGTCATTACTAGACTGTTCGTTTCATGAAGCATCACACATTATTTTGCACTATTTTCCAGGCTTTCATTGAAATTTTTCTTTCTTTTAACCACATAATACAAATACATTTGTCAGCCTCATTTCATATAAAATGGGATAGAGATTGTTCTAGTTTGCTAGCTGCCAGAATGCAATATACCAGAAATGGAATGGCTTTTAAAAAGGGGAATTTAATAAGTTGCTAGTTTACAGTTCTAAGGCCGAGAAAATGTCCCAATTAAAGCAAGTCTATAGAAATGTCCAATCTAAGGCATCCAGGGAAACATACCTTGGTTCAAGAAGGCCGATGAAGTTCAGGGTCTCTCTCTCAAGTGAGACGGTACATGGTGAACATAATCACGATTTCTCGCTCAACTGGAAGGGCACATGGTGGCATGGCGTCATCTGCCAGCTTTCTCTTCTGGCTTCCTGTTTCGTGAAGCTCTCCAGGAGGCATTTTCCTTCTTCATCTCCAAAGCGTTAGCTAGCAGACTCTCTGCTTCATGGTACTGCAGCATTCTCTGCTCTCTCTGAAACTCCTATTCTTCAAAATGTTTCCTTTTATATAGGACTCCAGTAAACCCATCAAGACCTACCCAAATGGGTGGAGACACATCTCCCCTAATCCAGTTTAACAACCACTCTTGATTGGGTTACATCTCCAGGGAGATGATCTAATTACAGACTCAAACATACAGTATTTAAATAGGGATTATTCTGCCTTTACGAAATGGGATTTAGATTAAAACATGGCCTTTCTAGGGTCCATACATCCTTTCAAACCAGCACAGAGGTTAATGACTTCTTATTATAAGTGCTGTTTTTAGGACAGTCAGGGTTAAAATCAATACTTTATATTTCAAAGTTAATTTCTTAGGTATTTAGTTGAGTTTTCATGTACAAATAAATTTAATGGATGAGCTGTTTCTAACAATCTAATTGTTAATGTACTTTACATTCCTATAATCTCTTATAATAGATTTTATTATGATTTTTATCAGAATTTCTTATTCAATTAAAAAAATTTTTTTTAAACATAACATACAAACATGAGCATTCTTAGCAATGAGCATTCCATTATTGGTATATAATCAGTGACTCATAATATCATCTCGTAGTTGTATATTCATCATGATCATTTTTTAGAACATTTGCGTCACTCCAGAAAAAGAAATAAAGACAAAACTCATAGATACCATACCCCTTGCCCCTCCCACTCATTGACTGCTAGTATTTCTGTGTACCCAATATATTTTAGTCTTTATTTCCTCTATTTTTTTGTATACCCCTGACCACTCCCTTTCATTGATCACTAGTATTTCAGTCTACTAAATTTATTTTAACATTGTTCCCCCTATTTATTTTTAATTCATATGTTTTACACATCTGTCCATACTGTAGATAAAAGGAGCATCAGACACAAGGTTTTCACAATCACACAGTCAGATTACGAAAGCTATATCATTATACAATCATTTTCAAGAAACATGGCTACTGGGATACAGCTCCACAGTTTCATGCACTTTCCTCTAGCCTCTGTAATACACCTTAAACTAAAAAGGGGGTTTCTGTATAATGCGCAAGAATAGCCTCCAGGATAACCTCTTGACTCTGTTTGGAATCTCTCAGCCATTGACACTTTAGTCTCATTTCTCTCTTCCTCCGTTTGGTTGAGAAGGTTTTCTCAATACCTTGATGCTGAGTCCCAGCTCATTCTAGGATTTCTGTCCCATCTTGCCAGGAAGGTTTACACCCCTGGGAGTCATGTCCCATGTAGACACGGGGAGGAGGGCAGTGAGTTTGCTTGTCGTGTTGGCTGAGAGAGAGAGGCCACATCTGAGCAAAAAAGAGGTTCTTTGGGGGTGACTCTTAGGCCTAATTTTAAGTAGGCTTAGCCTGTCCTTTGCAGGGATGTTTCATATGAACAAACCCCAAGATTGAGGGCTTGGCCTATTGCTTTGGTTGTCCCCTCTGCTTGTGAGAGTATCAGGAATTCTCCAAATGGGGAAGTTGTCTTACTCAGTTTTTTAATGCAGTTTTATTGAGATATAGTCACAGTATCATCACACAGTTGTGCATTCATCACCGCAATTGATTAACTCATTGATACGTTTTCATTGCTCCAAGAAAAATAATAAATAAAACCCAAAACATCCCATACCCCTAATCCCCCCTATTATTGACCCCTAGTATTTAGTGTGGTATGTTTGTTATTGTTGATGAAAGAATATTAAGATATTACAGTTAAGTGTAGTTCATACTTTGCAATTAGGTGCATTTTCCCCATATACCTCTTTATTATCAACTCCTTGCAATAGTCTTGTATATCTGCTCTAGTTCATGAAACAGCTTTTTTATATTTGTACTGTTTATCACATTGTCCACCACATTTTAACCTCCGTGTTATGCACACCCATGTTTTAACCTCTAGCTTTCCTTCTGGTGATGTACATGACTCTAAATTTCCCCTTTCCACCACATTCACACACAAGTCAGTACTGTTCATTATACTCACAATAATGTGCTAACATCCCCCTATCCATTTCCATGCATTTAAATTCAACCTTGTTAAAAATTCTGCACATATTAAACAACTGCTCCCCATTCTCTAGCCTCTTTCTATCTCCTGGTAACCTGTGTTCTAGATTTTATGTCTATGCGTTTACATATAATTAATTCATATTAGTGAGATCATACAATATTTGTCCTTTATTTTTAACTTTTTAAATTGTGAAATATATATACAAAACAATAAATTTCCAAGTACATTTTAACAAGTAGTTATAGAACAGATTTTAAAGTTTGGTATGGGTCACAGTTCCATGATTTTTCTTTTTTTCTTCTAGCTGCTCCAAGACACTGGAGAGGAAAAGAAATAGTGACATGATTCAGCAGTCATACTTATTTGTTAAATCCTATCTTCTTTATTATACTCCTCTGTATTAGTTAGGGTTCTCTAGAGAAACAGAATCAACAGGGAACACTTGCAAATATAAAATTTATAAAAGTGTCTCACGTGACCGCAGGAACACAGAGTCCAAAATCCACAGGGCAGACTGCGAAGCTGACGACTCCGATGGAGGGTCTGGATGAACTCCACAGGAGAGGCTCACCAGCCGAAGCAGGAATGGGG
>PVIY010053557.1:0-14625 GCA_004026745.1 Myrmecophaga tridactyla | reverse complement strand
TAGCAAATTTTTTGTGTGTTTGCCTTTTGGATGATTTAGCTTGGAACAGTAGGAGCTTTTTTTGCAAGTGTGGAGGCCCTCAGAAAGTGGAGGACGAGCAGGGTGTGGTGGTGGAGAAGACTTTAGCTTGAAGCAGATCGAAGTTCATCTCCCAGCTCTGGCATTTCCCAAGTTGTGTAACTTTGGGTAAATGACTGTTTTTGCAATCCTCGATTTGTCCATCTGTTAAATGGGGATTGGGATACTTACCTTGTTAGGTTTCCATGAAAATGAAATCAATTGATGTGTGTACAAAGTGCTCCACTCTGAATACTTGCTCTGAAAATGGTTGTTCCTACTCGAATGTTTTCTTTGATTGAATTTAGAAGGAATGTCTGCGTCTGTTCGTTGAGCGGAGAGGTTCTGAGGTTTTACGGCTGACCTTAAGATACTTTTAATCCTCGTGTTCTGCCATTCTGCTCAGGTCAAACAGAAGTGGAAAAGGTATTAACTCATGCCCAGTCTCTGAGTCAACAAGCAGAGAAATACATCTTGGCCGCTGAAGAAAAGCAAAGACTGAATTAACTTCATAATCCTACTTTTTCAGTCTCTCATTTATGCAGAATGTAGTTTTCCATTTAATTAGGAAATTTCAGATTTATGACCAAATAAAAATCAAATTATTAAGATCATTAAAATGATGATATGGATTTATCATTGTGAAAGGGTACCCAAACACCTAATTAGTTTGCTTTAATTAAATAAGATCGTCTGTTTTTATGATCATGCATCATGGCACAAATACCCTCAAATGGTTAACCTGGTGAATTTGAGGCTTGACATCCATCTGTTTGCATTCACACTGGTACATGAGGAAATCTTTATTTTCCTGCTGTAGCCACAAAATCTGAAGGAGAAAAAGTGCTTTTCAATGGATATCAACTTCTAAAACTGAACTCATTTCCACCGTTGAGTTGCAAAGCAAATCATAAAGTAATTAGAATGCATTCTGATGTGTTTAAAAGACAATTAAAATAAAATCTCCTTGACTTTGGGCCTGCAGGAGAGAGGATCATTACATAAAAAAAAAAAAACAGGGTGTGTCCATTTATTCGAGTGTCTTTTTGTGTGGTATATGAACTGTTAACATCTACGACAGTTTTTTCTTAGACCTGTATTGTGGGAGATCAAATGAAGGACCAGAGACCACGGCCATGAAACTAGAGCGTGTAGTGAATGTGTGCCATGTGAGGAATAAAGGGATGTGAGAGTGTGCATGCACGCATGTACAGATGTGTACATGGGTGTTTGCATGTGTATGAGTGTGTACACATGCACACGCACATTGTGCACACATGTGCATGCGTATGCACGAGTGCTTATGCATGTGTGAGTGTGTACCTGGGTATTTGCATATGTGTGCGTGTACACCAGTGTGACTGGATGAACCCATCCACTCAGGTTCAACGCCTTCCGGAACCCTGCCTCAGCCTCCTAGGGCTGCAGTAACCAAGTACCACAAACTGAATGGCTTCAAACAACAGTTTGCCCCACAGCTATAGAGACTGGAGGTCTGAAATCAGTTGTTGGCAGGGCCCTATTCTGTCTGAACCTGTAGGGGATGAACCTTCCTTGCCTTTTCCTGGCTTCTGGCCATCCTTGGCATCCCTTGGCTTGCGGATGCATCACTCTAATCCCTGCCTCCAACTTTGTGTGGACTTCTTCTCTCTGTGTGTCTATGTCTCTTCTCCCCTGCTTGTAAGGACACCAGTTGTATTGGATTAGGGCCCACCTTTGCCCAATTAAGCCCCAGTGAGCTAATTCGATCTACAATGACCCTGTTTCCAAATAGGATTACATTCATGGGGCCAGAGGTCAGGACTTCAACATATCTTTTGGAGGAACACAATTCAACCCTTTCAGAAACTTCCCGACATTGACTGTGGACAGAGAAAGAGCAGGAGCCAACTAAAAAGTAATTGCGTGACATGGGTAGCTGGGCCTTAGGGACAAGGAATGGGGCCCATATTGTGGACACAGCAATCAGCCATGGGTGGTCTGAAGGCTCTTGTCAGTGCATCAGAGCCTGATGGAGGCTGTTCATTGCCCCCACGAGGCGGGGGATAGGATTTCTGTCAGCCCAGGGTGGCGAACCTTAACAGGCAGGTTCTGGCTGAAGGGGACATAGGCCTTTGAGAAATAACGCAGGGGAACATAATTTAAGGATTACCCAAGAGTTGCATTTTGTGTGTAGACCAAACCTTTTCAAAACATGCTCATGTATTTCAGGACTGAGCAGGGACTGGTAGGGAAATATGTGTGCTGACGTGGTTTGGAGAGGAGTCACACAGTGTGCCAATGAGAATCACTGATTAAACCCACATTCCTCAAAGCTCCTGCCAAATATACCTCAACTGGGCTGGAGGCTCACACATTTTGTCTTCTGCCATGAGGTTTTTACCTGGCACCGAGGTGGAATCTGAAGCTCAAGGTGGTGAAATGAGATCTTGGCCAGGTGTGGAAGTGGTGACCTGGGTTTTTTTTGTTTTGTTTTAAACTCTAGGTATATGTAGTATAGTCCACATATTTACAATGTATAGTCTGATAAGTTTTGACATTTGCATGCACTTGTGAAACACGTCTCTACAATCAGGATAATGGACAACACTCCCCAAAATTTTCTTCCTGACCCTTGATATTCCTTCTCTTTCTTTCCTCCCCCTTCACCTCAACTTTCCAATCAGGCAACATTATTTGCTTTCAGTCACTATTGATTAGTTTTCATTTTCTGGGATTTTCATAAGAATGGAATCCCACAGTATGTATATATTTTTTGGTCTGGCTTCTTCATGCAGCATAATTATTGAGTAATTCTTCAATATTTTTGGGTATATCCGTAGTTCATTCTTCTTCATTGCTGAGTAGTTTTCCATTGTATGGCTATCCCATATATATATATTTTTTTATCCGTTCACGTGTCAATGGACAACTGGGTTGTCTCCAGTTTGGGGCTATTATAGATAAAGCTGCAGGGAACATTTGGGTACAAGTCCATACAGATATGGGCATATGGTTTCATTTCTCTTGAGTAAATACCTCAGAGTGGAGTGGCTGACATATGTGCTTACCTTTTCAAGACACTACCAAACTGTTGTCCAAAGTCATAGCATCTTATGCTCCCCTTAGCTGTATATGTCTCCTTAGACTACTCTGATCTATGACAGTTTCTCAGGCACAATTTGTCTTTGATTATTTTGACAGTACTAAGTATTGATGAGAAATTTTGTCGAATGTCCCTCGGCTGATGTTTCTCATAATTAGATTGGGTTATGAGTGTTTGGGATGAATACCACTGAGGCAGAGTGTCATTTACATGGAATCATATCAAGGGGTATGTGATGTCAACATGGGTTATCACAGGGGAAGCTGTCCTTGATCACTTGGTGAAGGTAGCGTGTTCCACATTTTCTCTATTGAAAAGTTACTCTGCCCCCTTCCCTTGCTCTGTTCTTAGGAAGGAGAATCACTAGGTCCAGCCCACACTGAAGGAGAAGAATAACATATCTTAACTCAGAATTTTTCTGTAAGGAAGATTTGTCCTTTACCCCTTAAATGATTTATTCAATCATTTATATATGTCAGTCTGGACTCAGGCATACTTAATTTATTCTTTGGATGATAACTCAATGCTATATTATTTATTTTTGCTTATGTTGTTTCACCTGTGGCCCTTGGGAGCTCTTCCGAGTTGGCTCTTGTACATTTGTCCTTTGACATATCCAGTCATTGTTTTTTTTTTTAAAGCACCTCCTTACTTTCTGGCATGATAGGATACACCAGGCTTATCTCATATTTTCTCTGTCCTGGCCCTAGAAGCAGCCATTTCTCCAAAAAGCCTTAGTTCCTTTTATTGGAGGATGGTATTTAGAAACCAAAATCTTGATTCTGGTTGTGCTTGTTGCTGCTAGAGTTATCATCTTCATCAACATCACTGTCATGGGGTATGAAGAAGGAATTATAAAGAGACTAGGAAAATGTTTCCCTGTTGGGTTGCTGAAGAGATGAGAGGGAGGGAGAGAGAGAAGGGAACAGGGGAAGGGAGGGTTTGATTTTTCCAAGCCTTTCCCCTGCTGCTTGTGGTGTGTGTGTATTAACAGGAATCAAGCCTTTCCCCTGCTGCTTGTGGTGTGTGTGTATTAACAGGAATTGATCCTTGCATTTGGTTTCCCTGAAGAGAAAGAACCATTAGTCTATCATCCAAAAATCGCACTCATCAGGGAGTTTTCAGGATATCATCTTGACTCTTCAAGAAGTTGAATTTTACCTGTGATCCTGGAAAACAGCGTAGGTTAAGAAATCCACCACTCACTGTGCTACAGTCCCAGAGGGCCTGAACTTTTCCTTAGCGTCACTAGACTTCAGACAGCTTCTCCTTGGCCCTGGGCCCCTGATCTCTGTCATCTTGGCCCTTACAAAACAGATAGAATATGTTCCACCTAGTTTTTTGCGTCAACTCCGGAGATAACATCATGCAATGGACACACCCCATTGTTGGATCTCCCCCTGTGATATGCTTCCATTTGCTCATCCAGGTCCTGAAAAAACTCTTCTGTCCTTTGCTTCAGGGAGGTTGAATCTTCTCTTCCTATTTGTGGTGGCCACAGCTTTTTGGTATCTCTCTCTCTCTTTATCACAATAACCTTTCTGTCTCTCACTCACATACACACACACACACACACACACATACACAAGCCTTCTGGTCTCTTCTTTATTGTATATAGTTTTGAAGAAAGTCATCCTTGCCTGTTTCACATTGCCTGGAGCAATTTTTTTCTTTGACACAGTAAATCACCATAATCCCAATACAACTGACTGGTTTCATGTTTTGGAAGTTTTTGCCTGATTTTTTTTACATCGATGTCGACATTTTATTTCTTGTACTGTAAACATTTTCCCTTCTTGCTACGTTGCCTTCGTGATATTTCATGACGATACGCCAGTTCCAGCACGGATTCACCATCCTTCACCAAAGTATCCCCACTGCTTCGCATATCCTTTTTTGCTTCTGTTGATTTATTTCCTTAGGAGATATTCCCTGGTGTAGAAATTTTCAATCAAAAGGAGAGAAATGGCTCTATGGCTTTTTTTTTCCCCAGCAGTTCTGCAAGTAAATCATCACATGCCTGTTTTGTATGTCAATCTATATTTCATCGAAATGAAACTGTTTGAGGATGTAATTGGACATCTGGTGAAGTGTTCAAGACTAATGCCTAGAGCTCCAACAGATCACTAAGACATTTATCATCTGACCATATGATATTTTTTTGAAAACCACCATTTTCTTTTTTTAGTTTTCACTCCATGCTGCCACCCTCCCCCACTCCACCCCACCCCAAACTTGAAGTTCTCATTCTCCTCATTCTCTTCTCTGGAAGGAACACCCCCAAATGCTCTGGTCTTTTCTCAGAAACTCTTCTTTTATTTACTTTAGAAGTCAGGACTTGTTTGCATATGCAAAACCAGCACCATATTGTTTGCAGATGCTCGGGGTGGAGCTGGATAATTGCATTTAAGAAGTCGAAGTTTTAAACCATTTTTATAAACCTGGACACAAAAGAATACTTTCTTAGAATTAAAAAAAAAAAAGGCGTGGAAATAAAGATTGTGGGATTGGGTTTCCAATGCAAATATTTCACTTTACATTCATGGTAGGGACATTTCAAACTTCGCAGTAAGTTAGGAGCCTGGGGGTGAGGCTAGAGGAATAGAAGATAAAAACTTAACAGATTCACCATCTAATCTGGAAAAACAGTTGCATAAAGAGTTGGGTAAATGACAACAAAAACTGGGTCCCAGTAATTTGTGATTCTACCTACTATCATTAGCCGTAGATTCCCCCATCCTCAATCAGTTTTCCTGTTTAGTTTTTTACTTTAAGAGGAGCTTATCAAGAGTAATTGTGTTTCCTATCAGTATTTGATAAAGCCCCCATTTTTAGAAGAGTGGCCCAGATGTGATAGCAGTTGTTTGAAGCTAATTGTTTTCAGCTTTTGTTAAAAAAAAAACAACAAAAAATATCAGTCCTGTGGCCAGCCCTTTCTATTCTATCCAGCATTGGTAAACAAAAAGACAATAATGAAGAGCTTCCTGAACAAATTGGTTTAAACCAGAAGGCCGGATTCTTTTTACCAAGTAAATTTTGAAATCTGCAAATACAATGGGCGGCATGGAATGTGAGTTCTGGGGTCCTGCTTAAGCCCGGGTCTGCGGGCAACTTCTGAAGCATCTCCCCATCGAGGGAACCTCTGAAAGTCCAGCCCTGGCTGCTTCCTGGGCTCTGAACTCTGACCCTGGTTGAGGGATGGGGGGTCACCTGGAGCTGCCTTTAGTGGAGCTGGTCCCACCCCAGCTGGTGGGAGGTTGTGGCAACCATGGCTGGGTGGGGGAGCAGGGGGTCCCTTGGAGGCTGCAGGGTGAGAGGACCAGCTCAGGCTGCTCACTGGGTCTGCTACATGCCAGCGTGGAGCCAGCAGGGCAGCAGGGAATTATCCTAGGCAGGGTGACCTGCCCCTTGGGAGGCTCCAGTTCAGAGCATCCAAGGGTAGGGGCAAAAGTGGATGGCAGGCAGGCGGAGGGCCAGGAATGCAAGGAAGGTCTGGTGTCCTGAGACCCAACCAGGCTCCAACTTCAGTGGGGACAGCCCAGAGCCTGGCGGGGTCCCCAAGGTGAGGCGAGGATGGAGGGATCGGGGCAGCTGAAGGCACCACCTTGGAGCACCATCTGGCCTGCAGTGGCACTGCTTTCACTGGTATTAATAACCAGCACATGCTCATGTTACCTTAAGTACTGGTGTAGAAGTGCCATTTGAGAGACCTTTTGAGAGAACGGGTGGGGGAGAAGGCAGACAATGCCCAGCCCACACCTCCCCGCCAACCTCAACTTCTTCCTGCTTTTTAGTATCAGGTCACTCTCCCTGTGCCTCTGCTGCCCATCCTTGGATCAGCAGTTTGCAATAAAATGAGGGAGAGGCTAGAAGATGGCAATGGCCTTGGAACTTTGGGGGTGCTATGCAGACTGCAGGAGTTAACCATGGCTAAGTGTTTCAGCTGGAGACAGACAGGGCTTGGCCAGGGGTCCTGCCTGTTGTGAAAATTCCAGGCTTGAGGGGCAAGAACTCAAGACCAGGGGATGATCATCTCACCTCCTCTAAGGCAGTGCCGAAAATGTTGCATGTTTATATTTGGACCTGAACTACCCATTCTGAATAGCATTGCACTATTCATTTAAGTTAACCACATTTGTGCTTTCCTTTCATTTTTTTTATGGGGGGGGGCCGGAGATTGGGTGGGGATTGCTTCTAGAGAAAAGTTAATTTTGTATTTCCTTATCAGAATTTACCCCCTAGCTAGTTGTGAGATTTTGGGTTTATCACTTCACTCCCCTGAACTTAGTTTGGCAATTTGGGACTAATTACTTCTTTTTTAACCCTAGCCTGGGTCACACCTCTCTTCTGCAAGGCAGGGGCCACATTTCTGACCTCGCAGGTTGCCTTGAGGTTCCAGTCACCAGCCAAGCTCAGACCAGAGCTTTACCTAGGAGGTTGCATCATCCCATAGCTATGACTTTTTTTTCCTGCCCCCGCATGGGCAGGCACTGGAAATCAAACCTGGGTCTCTGGCATGGTAGGCGAGAATTCTACCACTGAGCCACCGTCGCACCACCCCCATAGCTATACCTTTTGACTCTATTTCTATGATAATTCTTTTCCCTTCACTCAAATGTATCATGGGGCTGGGCGTGTGTAGAGATTCTCATTGAGTTGTACTGAGCCAAATTCTCTAGGCCGAGGATCCCTAGTGGTAAGAAGAAAGAAAAATGCTGTCATCAGAGAAGGCTAGGCTGGGCCATTGGGTCAGAGGGGCGACAGCTGGGGGGGGGGGGGGTCACAGGGCTTCCTGGGTGCAGATGAGCCCAGAAAGCTGCTCAAGGGCCCCCTTAATTTGTCCTCCCCAGTCCACCATCTGCTCTTTCCTCCCTTTTGCATGTGGACTCCATGACACAGTAACTTAGGCTTTCCTTGATATGCGGGATGCTGTTTTTAACTCTTGGTGTTATATTTGCAAATGTGGTAGCAAAGCACACACCCGCCGCCTCCCCTTTCGCCGAGACTGGTCGATAACTGTTCAGTTTTCATGTGTGCTTCTCCTCTCATTCTACGGTTGTTTGTTGAATGTAAGGAGCTTTTAAGAAATGTTCTCCCACAGAACACTACCCCTGCACAGCTTTCCAGTTAAATCAGCTTTGGCTGATTTTTTTTTTTTTTCTGCTGCTGCTCCATCTTGGCTGGGTGCAGAAGTCTCAGTAATTATTATTTTTGGTTTGTTTTATCAGTTTTATTGGTCATCTATCCCAAGTTCATTGTACAAAGCTTCCAAAATAACTAGGTATTACAAGAATAGCTTACAATTCAGCTCTGATTGCACAATTACTTCACAAGTAAATCATTTTTACAAATATATGTTTTCTTATAGGAATAATTTAATAAGGAAAATACCTCCATCTATCTTACAGCAAATTTTACGCAATTTCTTTATACCATTCATCAACCACTGTGGTACTTAGGTTCAGGTGTCAACTTGGCCAGGTAATGATGCTGCGTTGTTCTGTTTCTGTTGCCTTAAATGATCAGTATGTGAAATTCATCTATGACTGATTATATATGCAGTTGGCTAAGGGGAGTGCCTTCCAAATGAGTGTGGCTTAATTTAATTGGCTGGAGGGTTAAAAGAGAGTGGTCAGAAGAGAGCTTATCAGCTCAGCGTTAGCATCTCAGCCCAATTGTCTGGAGATGCAGAAAGAAATTGCCTGGGGGAAAGCCATTGGAACCCAGAAGCCAGGACAGAAGGCCAGCAGACGTTACCGTGTGCCTTCCCGTGTGTCTTCCCGTGTAAGAGACAATCTCAGATGAAAGTTAGCTGCCTTTCCTCTGAGGAACTATACATCTTTAGCTAAACAAATCTCCTTATTAAAAGACAATCCATCTCTGGTGTGTTGCATGCTGGCAGCTTTGGCAGACTAAAACAAACCATCATTTCAGGTTTTCTATTACTATGTTTTGCCTGATTTTGAACACTTCTACTCCTCTCTGTTCTGATACTCAGCCTCATTTTTTTTTTCTTTCCCCCTTTCTTCTGGGTTCAGAATCTGGATGGACTAGTCAAGCCTCGGACCATTCGAGAAGCTCCATCTGAGTGCGTCTGCCCGCCAGGTATGTGAACCCTCCGTTCTTACCGGGTAGGTCCTTCCTGCCTTGGTGGGGCCTGGCGCTTCTCTCTGCTGTCTGCTCGGAACTGCTGTGGGCAGCAAACCCTGGTGAGGATGTCTTGAAGATGTGCTTCACTTCGGTGGCTCAGATAGTTGTGTCTTATGGACCCCCTGGGCCCTTTCACCTATGTCTTCTCTGGCAGGCCCACTAAGGCAAAGATTCCACCAGGATGAAACGGAATTGGTTTGATGAAGATGGTGGTATTTGTGGAGGACCAAAACCCCAAAATTGCTAGAGATAGCTAATAATACTGAAGGCTTAAATTTGTAGGGAAGTTGTGTCAGTCCCATTTTAAAGATAGAGAAACGGGGGATATGAGGCCATGGGAGATACTTAACTGTATTCAGATTATGAATCTGCCTCTGTTTCAGACTTGGGGAAGGTTGATAAATTGTCTGGTGAATATGCTTTTTGTTTATGTTTTCGCCTGTTTGGGAGGAGGTACAGGAAGGGTGCAGGAAACATAGTCTGGATTATTCAAATAATCTCGTGTCTCTTTGGTTTTGCTGATGTAGACCAGGACAGCTCTTCATAAAACCAGAATTTGTTCATTTTTAATCCATGTGGCTCAAATCCAGATTCATATCAAAGTGACTTTTCCGTAGTGGAAGACCATTTCCTTTGCCCAAACGGGAGTTTTGTCCAGACCGTGACTGAGAATTTAGGTGTGTATGTAGTTCAGCCTGGGTATTTCTGGCATTAGAATTGTCTTCTCCGTCAGCGAGCAGGAAACTGTAGTATTTCTCAGACTTCCCAAATGTCGGACAAGTTGACTTGGTGATGGCTTCCGAGGATGCGGTAGCCAAGTTGTCTGGTATTTCCCCGTGCACTTCAGCTGCCCCAGAAACTGAACATGCTGATAATTCACATCTCAAGATCGGAAGATACTCTGGGATTTCTGCAAAGGTGTGGCCCATGTGCTGTGCGTCAGAGAGAATTCATTCTGAAGGCATTTCCCCTGAGATCTGGGCCAGGCCTGGGGCTGGGCTATGAATCAGGCACATCTGTCCACACCGACATGACAGGATGTGGCTTTGGTGCCACTTCTCTAGGTCCTGCCTCCCTTCCAAGAGAGTTTGAGGAGGCTGGGATACAGGGTTGCCGAGAGCTCCTTGCATCCTTGGATCAGCAGTTTGCATCATGTGCTAGTCTCACGAAAGAGACTTTCCCCACACTGGGTTTGTTTTGTTGTTATTGTTTTACAATTAATTTGACTCAACATCTAAAAATTATATAACATTCCAAACATGTAGGATAGTCCAGAAAATAATATAACAAACAGCAGTGACTGCCACACCCACTGGTATCCCCTGCCCCCCACATGCTCAGAGGGAACCACTGTCTATCATTCTCTGCCTCCTTTTATACCTTTGCCAAATATAAGGAACTTTCTCCTTTTTAGTCCTCGGTTACATAGAAATGGATTCATTACAATCCATGATTGATTATACTCTCTCATATTTGCCTATTCAAGGCCATTTCTATATTTTGCTTCATTTTATGTATTCATAATACTGTCCTTAGCACCCAGGGACCCCTTGTCCATAACAAAAGTCAACATCCCACCCCATTGCTGCCTTCCCCACCCAGGGTTGACACTGTTATTCCCTTGCTTTCCTTTTTATGTAATGTTATCTCATGTGCCTCCAATCCTAAAAACCATAAATTTTAGTTGTAAAAAAAATTTTTTTTTTGGGTGCATGGTCTGGGAATCAAATAAAAAATTTTGGGGGGGACTGGTTTTCCTCCTTTTTGTGATATATTATTGAGAGTCATCTGTATTATTGCTTGTCATTCATTGCGACCACTATGTAATATTTCCATCATATGACTTTACCCCATTTTGTCATCCACTTGCCCATTGATGGACATTTTGGCTGTTTTCAGGAGTTTTGTTCCCGTGAAGGATGTGGCTGTGAATATTCTGAATTCCTGCCTGATAGCGGAGACAGACAGAAAAAATCCCACTCATGCGCTAAGGAGCCAGCTTCTCCCCATAGGTTCCCTCTCCTTTGCTCCTGGGGTAGTTTGAGGATTCTCCAGTTCTGGTCCTTGTTTGCGTGTTCTTCCTGCATTGCCAGAAATTATGGGCTTCTGGAGGGCCAGGGCCCAGGTTTACCTGTGGAATCCTCAATGCAGCAGATGGTAAATACATGCTGGATTAGCAAATGTGTGAATTTGGGATAGACTGGATCCGCAGGGGTCCCAAACCACCTAGGACCCGGGCCCCTGGCCTTGAGATGGGCAGCGCGCAGTCAAAGATGGCACACAGACAAAGCTAAGCCCCATTCTTAAGCATTGAGAATTTTCAAACTGGATGATCCCTATACAGGCCCAGGGGGAGAGGATTTTATGGTCCAGCCAGGGAGTGTGAGCTGACCTTAACTGGGCCCCCTGAGGTGTTAATAGGAGGAAGTAATGGCAAGAATCATTAGCAGGTCCGGAGTCCAGGAGCTACTGTTACCATGGGGGAAAAGATTTACATCTGCAGCTGAATATTTGGGTCATCTGCAAAATGTGTAAGATGGAAAGCATTCCTCTTTCCTCTGTCCCTTTTCTTTCTGAGTGTTGCATGGGGATAAATGCAGGTAGAGGTGGTGGATAGGTATTTTTCAAACTGTATGTCCTGACCTAACTGGGGCATATGAAAACAGTTCAGTGGATTGCAGTTAGAATTTAAAATTTTCTAAGTAGCATAGACTGGAATAAAAAATGTTGGAGTGACATTTTTGTTTATGTTTGCTTGTGTGATCTTGATGGCTATGTGGGATTTTCTTGCTGTGGGTTGCTCACTAAGTCTGAAAGCCACTGTGCTGGTTTGAAAGGATGTATGTCCCCTAGAAAAGCCATGTTTTAATCCTAATCCCATTTTGTAAAGGCAGCCATTTCCTCTAATCCCTATTCTAATCCCTACACCTATTCGGCACTGTATGTTTGAATCTGTAATTAAATCATCTCCCTGGAGATGTGACTCAACCAAGAGTGGTTGTTCAACTGGATTAGATGTTCCAGTTCCATTTGGGTGGGCCTTGATTAGTTTACTGGAATCCTATAAAAGAGGAAACATTTTGGAGAATGAGCGATTCAGAGAGAGCAGAGTAGAACAACATAGCCATAAGAAGCAGAGTCCACCAGCCAGTGACCTTTGGAGATGAAGAAGGAAAACGCCTCTTGGGGACCTTCATGAAACAGGAAGCCAGGAGAGAAAGCTAGCAGATGACGCCATATTGGAACTGTAAACTAGCAACTTATTAAATTCCCATTTTTAAAAGCCATTCTGTTTCTGGTATATTGCATTCCAGCAGCTAGTAAACTAAAACAGTCACGAATACACTTGCTAGATGGAGAGAGGCAGAAGGTAGCAAGGTACTCTTAAATGAATCCAACATGGATCCAAATCTCGGGTCTGCAACTCACCAGCCAGACCTGTCTTATTGATCAGTGATAACGGTACTGGCTGCCTCTGTGAGAGATTTCGAGCCATGGGAGAGAGAATATGTCAGAGCTCCATGTGGTACCCTGGTCCAGGACCCAGAGGCAGCCCTGCGTCCTGCCTTTCCACAGCAGGGACTGAAACCGCAAGAGAACCTCCAAGGTCGCCATCTCTGGTCACACTGTGAGGAGGCCGTGATGACCATCCCTGCCTTTTGGGGAGGCCCTGCCAGCAGCATGGTGTTTTGTCATTGCCAGTGGAGCTCGTGGCTGTGATTTAAGCCATCTGGCAGGTGTGGTCAGTGAGGCCCTGGAAGTCAGCATGGTGGCCTCTTCCAGGCCCTTGTGTGCACCCGAGTCCACGCCTGCCCTTCCTCTCCGGTCACCTTGAGGCCATGTGCTCCCTTGAGGCTCCCCCACATACACACCTTTAAAAAAAATTTTATTGTGGTAATGTATATATAGCAAAATTCCTATTTTAACCATTTTTAAGTATATAATTCATTGGTGTTAATTTCACAATGTTTTGCCATTGTTATTGGACAAAGTTCGTGGATTCTTTTGCCCCACACACTCAATAACCAATTCCTGAGACACTGGGGTTTCAAAGAGACTAAGAGTTGATTACTAGGCACATAGTAGGAGAGCAGATGGCCCAGCGGCCTGTCCTAGTTTTCTATCTTCTTCTCCTGGCTTCCTGTTTCATGAAGCTCCCCGGGAGGCATTTTCCTTCTTCATCTCCAAAGATCGCTGGCTGGTGGACTCTGCTTCTCATGGCTATGTCATTCTTCTCCGCTCTCTCTGAATCTCTGTGAATCTCCCATTCTCCAAAATGTTTCCTCTTTATAGAACTCCAATAAACCAATCAAGACCCACCCAAATGGGTGAAGACATGTCGTCACCTAATCCAGTTTAACAACCACTCTTGACTAAATCACATCATCCAGGGAGATGATCTGATTACGGTTTCAAACATACAGTATTGAATAAGGATTATTCTACCTTTATGAAATTGGATTTTGATTTAACATGGCTTTTCTAGGGGGCATACATCCTTTTAAACCAGTACATGGCCCAAAAATCTATCTCCCTGAACTACAGTAATTCTGATCCTTTTGTTAAAGAAAAGGATGGGCCAGGTTTAGGATAATGAGCACAGTGGCTCCAGATGAAGTAATTAGAGGTGATCTAATTATTAAGCATATGCAGATTGATTAAATGCTTAGAGAATGTATGTAAGAAAATGGCGGAATGAGGCATAGGTGACTTATAGGATAAAGTCTAAACCACTGCACGTGTCTGGCGGGTCCATTTTGGTTAGATCTACTCTCAGTTATCAAATTTACTTTGGACTTAGTTCTGGGCTGACCCAAAATCCTTCATTAATAAACATTAGGAGCTGTCTTTTGTAATCACAAGACTAAAGTTGAAAAACTGGATCACTGGTACAAATGAAGGTTAGTCACAGGTTTTTACAACCATAGGGGCAGAAGATAAGGGCTATACGATCATTATCAGGTACCAAGGCAGCTGAATTACAATTTAGAGATATCAGGAATTTCCCTCTGTCTACTCCAATATACCAAGAAGCAAAAAGGAATATCTATAATGATTCAGAATCAAAACTATCCCTCAAATCCTGACTTCTCAGTTATACCATCACTAGTCTCCACTTATTACCAAAACTTTTCCATCACCCCAAATAGAAACTCTGCACCCACTAAGCAATAGCCACCACCATTGAGCCTCCTGATCCCCCCTGCTTCACAATGGACAACCCATACAGAAGAATGCTCCCTGGTAAGCTCTAATCAGTTTCCTATCTCTAGGAATTTACTTATTCTAGAAGTGGATAAGTAAATCATACTATCTGTCCTTTTGTGTTTGAC
>PVIY010053556.1:0-14626 GCA_004026745.1 Myrmecophaga tridactyla | reverse complement strand
GTATGTATAATCTTTTTTTCTCTATTATCGTTTTATTTCTTTTTCTGTTGTCTTTATTTCTTTTTCTAAATCGATGCAAATGTTCTAAGAAATGATGATATGCAACTGTGATAATATTAAGAATTACTGATTGTATATGTAGAATGGAATGATATCTTAATGGTTTTTTGTTAATTTTTTAATTAATAAAAAATTTTAATAAAATTTTTTAATTAATAAAAATTTTAATAAATTTTTTAATTAATAAAATTTTAATAAAATTAATAAAAACTTTTTTAATTAATAAAAAAGTTAAAAAAAAAAAAGGTCAGCAACCAGATGTGGCCTCTCTCTCCAGCCAACACAACAGACAAACTCACTACCCTCCCTCTGTTTACGTGTGGGACATGACTCCCAGGGGTATGGACCTTCCTGGAAGGTAGAGAAGAGTGAAATGAGACAAAGTGTCAATGGCTGAGAGGTTGCAAACAGAGTTGAGAGGTTATCCTGGAAGTTATTTTTACTCATGAAGTAGATATCACCTTGATATTCAAGGTGTAATGGAGAGGCTGGAGGGAACTGCCTGAAAATGTAGAGCTGTGGTCCAGTAGCCATGTTTCTTGATGATGATTGTATAATGATATAGCTTTCACAGTGTGACTGTGTGATTGTGAAAACCTTGTGTCTGATGCTCCTTTTATCTACCTTGTCAACAGACAAGTAGAACATATGGAAAAATAAATAAATAATAGGGGGAATAAATGTTAAAATAAATTTAGATTGAAGTGTTAGTGATCAATGAAAGGGAGGTGTAAGGGGTATGGTATGTATGATTTTTTTTTTTCTGTTGTCTTTTTCTTTCTTTTTTTGAATTGATGTAAATGTTCTAAGAAATGATCATGATGATGACTATGCAACTATGTAATGATATTGTGAATTACTGATTATATATGTAGAACGGAATGATCATATATTAAGAATGTGTTTCTTTCTTGTAACTTTTTTTAATTAATAAAAAAAAATTTTTTTTAAATGGTCAACAACAATTTGGGCTATGTATGTACTTCATTCATATCCAGCAGGGGGAGAAGTTTTCCCAGTGTTTAATTCTCCAGTCTTGGAACCAAAGTCACAGGCTTCATTCTGAATAGACCAATTTAAGTCACAAGCCCATCCCTGAGTCAATCACTCTAGCAAGGAGGATTGGAATATGCCTACTGGGAGTCATTCTTGGCCTACTACTAGAGGCATGGTGCCGGTGGGGGTGGAAATAAGGGGTGGGGGACAGGGAAGGGGAGCAGTGAGTCAGTCCCATTCATACTACATGCTGATAAATGTGGAGCGGTGGAGTCATTGCAACCAATAGTGTCCACTCTGCAGGAATACAGAAGAGGCAGGCTATCACCTTTGCCAAATGTCATTAGATATTATTCCTGTGTTTCTGTTTCAGTGTTAACAGTGTTTTTCTTTTTGTTTTTGTCTTGCTAGCAAATTGTTTGCAACAGAAAACTATTTGGCAGCTATTAATGCATACAACTTAGCCATAAGACTAAATAGTAAGATTCCTTTGTTGTACTTGAATCGAGCTGCTTGCCATCTAAAAATAAAAAACTTACACAAAGCCATCGAAGATTCTTCTAAGGTATATATATCTTTATTAGTATAGACTGCCTTATAATTATCTTCCTATTTATTGGTTTAAATGATGCCCTTACTGTTAAGTTTAAATAATTGAGGACTTGCGGAATCATCTTGTTTTTATATCTTATTACTGATTTTTTTTTTCCAAGTGGACAAAGAAGAGATTTTTGGGGGGAATTCAAGTTAGATTAGAAATTCTCTATTAATTGTTTCTGTATTGCCGTGGTATCAGTTGAAGTTCACAAGGAAATTAGTAAATAGTTGTCAGTTTGTGTTCACTCTTTTTCTTATTAAAGCATATCCTGATTTCCATTACTAATATCTCATGTCAATATCTTCAGCTTCTACAGTTTTTTCTGGTTTTTCCACATCAAGTAACATGTTGTAAGGAAATACCATGTGAAAAATCTTTTGTGTGGCTCATTGAAATTGAGGATCTAGAGGAAACAACCAAGCCTCCATACTTTGATCTTGATAAGCTACAGAACATCTGATAACATTTTTAGGACCCAGTTTTCCTTTGACTAATACAGTTTCTTGTACAAACAAATGTTTATTGAATGAATGAAATGGACTACCCAATATGAATATGAAACCACAAATTCTATATACTCATTCCTGCTGGTAATGGTAAACTATAGAGATTTCAAATGATAAAACAGATCATAATTTTGAGGGGAGGGTATGAATCTCAAATAGGAATAATTGAACAATTCCTTAAATTGTTCAACATAAATATATGTATTTGATAAATTCCTATACCAGCTAATCTAGAAATTTAGGTGGGTGAGGGTTTGGGGCCTGTTTCAAAGTTAAAATTTTTACCATGTTTTTGCTCAAGTTTAAATTAGGAAATTACGTCTTTCCCCTATTAATTATATATTCATTTTTCTGAGGCATTGGAATTACTGACACCACCTGTTGCAGGCAATGCTAATGCAAGAATGAAGGCACATGTACGACGTGGAACAGCATTCTGTCAACTAGAATTGTATGTAGAAGGTAAGAAATTGATAGAAATGTTTTATGTTCCAAGTTATACTTAGAAGAAAATATCATGTGATTATTTAAGATCACAAATTTTTAGAACTCTAATATTTTATATTTATATTATTTAATTTATATTTTGCAACTTATCTGACAAAATAAAAAATGATTTTGAAACGATATTTTAAAAATCTCATTTTGGAAGGGAGTTAAAACAAAATGTGAACAAGTTTAGAGCTAATGATGTTATAATAATCATATCCTTTCAAGTTCCATAATTCAGAACTATGTATCTAGAAGCTACAGCTTTTTTTTTTGCATTTTTAATAATATATCCAATGACTATTTTCAGTTACTCATATTGTACCAAAGGCAAAAGTTTACAGTTTATCTTCAAAATTCCTCTTCCCATACCTCCCTACCCAGATGCTCCACTCAGCTTCCATTCACTCAAGACCTACTCTTTTTCTTTTCATCTCGTGGAGTTTACATTTTAATGTATTTTGGTGTCTGTTAGTTTGTAAGCACTCATGGAGTTTACATTTTTTTTCTCTTTTTTTTATTATAATCATTCTGTTCTACATATATAATCAGTAATTCACAACATCATCACATAGTTGCATATTCATCATCATGATCATTGCTTAGAACATTTGCATCAATTCAGAAAAATAAAAACAGAAAAAAGTTCATATATACCATACTCCTTACCCCTCCCTTTCATTGATCACTAGCATTTCGATCTAAATTTATTTTAACATTTGTTCCTCCTATTATTTATTTTTATTCCATTTGTTTTACTTGTCTGTTGATAAGGTAGATAAAAGAAGCATCAGACACAAGGTTTTCACAATGACACAGTCACATTGTGAAAGCTATATCATTATACCATCATCTTCAAGAAACATGGCAACTGGAACACAACTCTACATTTTCAGGCAATTCCCTAAAGCCTCTCCATCTATTTAATGTGTAAGAATAACCTCTAGGATAGCCTCTCGACTCTGTTTGGGATCTCTCAGCCATTGACACTTTATTTTGTCTCATTTCACTCTTCCCCCTTTTGGTTGAGAAGGTTTTTTCAATCCCTTTATGCCAAGTCTCAGCTCATTCTAGGATTTCTGTCCCATGTTGCCAAGAAGGTCCACACCCCTGGGAGTCATGTCCCATGTAGACAGGGGAAGGGCAGTGATTTTGACAAGACCTACTCTTGATGATGCCTTAACAGGAAATGGGTTTCACACTATGCATTTTTATTATTTCTAATACATTGTTAAACCTGGTTCTGCCATTTTTAGGAGATATTTCTGACCTAAGCAACCAAACTGGGTTTATATGCCCCATCCGTTTTTTAGCATCTTACCCACATTTATGAAGACAGAAATGATCAGGACAGCATTGAAATTATAGCATCTATAGCTTCATTGATAGCATCTATAATTTCAGCTCCAAGGATCTTTATTTTAAAAATAAGAAAATGGAGGCTTGGATGAGTTAAGTGATTTCCTTCAAGTGACCCAGCAGAGCAATAGCACTTTAGGGACTAGGACTCAGGTTTCCTTAGTCTCTAAGAAATATTTTTCCACTGCTTTTTTTGGTAAAATTTTAGATTCAATTGCAAATTTTAACAACCAGCCCACAGTGCTTTCCTTTTCAACTAATTTTCCTCAAGTAAATTTTGTAGATATGATATCTACAAAAAAACACATACTATATTCTAATCTGTGAATTGTATAAAGTATGAGTTGAGTCTAAAAATTATTTTTATGTTAAGAATGTATGTGTTTCTTTGTTGTCATATTTTTTTTAATTTTTTTAAATGTAAAAAAAAATTTTTTAAAACATAGAATTCATAAATAAAATGCCATTTAGTATATTTTCATTGAAGTGATAGAAATGCTTTGGATGTATGAAAATTCTGAGTCTGTTCATACTTAAATAAGTTGAAGATGTGAGCTTTTTGTGTTGAAACTAAATTTTTTTTCATTGCAATTCCTTTTTGAATGAGTAAGAGGATGGCAGTACATCAATCTTGAAACTTTTACTTCTCTAAAGCAACTTTTTGTAACTTCTCTAGCAGTTCAATCCAGTTATCAGACTTTATGTCGAGACAAGATTGCATTTCCTTTTGAGTGAAATAATTCTGAAAAATTTCTGTAATTAGAGGTATGGTATTTGTATGTGAAGGTAGGAGTCTGCATTAAAACCTAGTACTTGTTCTGAACCATGTTGTTAGTGGTTATTTTTATTTTTAAGAATATTGTCTAGATAACACAAGTATTTATAAAATATTCATTTTATTGCTGTTTATTACTCTGTAAATATAGGTCTACAGGATTATGAAGCTGCACTTAAGATTGACCCATCCAACAAAATTGTACAAAATGATGCTGAGAAGATTCGGAATATAATTCAAGGAACAGAACTAAAATCTTAATGATTACTAGAGACAACTTGCTATTGTTTTAAGTTTTACAAAAATAACTGGAGACATTTGGAATCTCTATACATACTATGGCTGATTGGGCAGTATCACTGCCTGTTCAGTACTCTAGTTCTGTAAAGGGCAAAATATTACAAATCTGTAGAAAACGTAATGTTTGACATGAAAGGTTTCTGAATTTGAAAAAACAAAATAAGAACGATCTATTTTAATTCTTTGTTTCTTTATTTTAATACATTAATTATACTTTTTTTCTTACTGAATTAGAGTTTACTCTTGTAACCAACACAGTATTTGTTGGTGTGATGGGTACTAGAACTTACTGATTAATTTTTAACAAAATAGAATTTTAAAATAAAAGATCATGTTTATAAAACATTTTAGTTTGTATTTGTCTGAATAGTTGGCCTTGGTATAATCAATACTGATAGGTTTCTACTTTTTTATAAACTACACAAAAACTTATTTAAAGAAAAATTTTTTTCTACCATCTATTGACCAGCCCTGTCTAGCAGAACAACTGCTTATAAAACCTTATTTTCTATTCTCCTTAAAGGTAATATTTCCCCAAAACATTGATCATATTTCATAACACTAACCCAAAAAATCAGGATTTAAAAGGATGATTTTGATTGCTGAATCGTTACATAAATATTCCTTTTTGCTTTCTGGCATAATGGAGTAGGACAGGGAAATACCTGAAGTCTCTGAATTGTAATCCAGCTGTTTTGATCTGATAATGGTTGTATAGCTCTTATCTTCTCAGTTGTGATTGTAAAAACCTTGTGACTAGCCTTCATCTGTACCTAATTATCCAGTTTTTCAACTTTAGTCTTGTAATCACTGAAGATCGCTCCTAATGTTAGTTAATGAAGGGTCTTGGGTCTTTGAGGACTAACCCACCCCAAGTCCCAAATTATCTTGATGACTATCTTGGTTATCTTGAGACTAGATTTAACCTAAGTGGGCCCATCTGACATGCGCAGTAGCTTAGACTTTAACCTACAAGTCATCTATACCCCATTCTACCATTTGCTTTCATACCCTCAGTGACTAAGCATGTAATCAATCTGAGCGTGCTCCAACAATTAGATCACCTGTAATTATATCATCTCGGGCCACTGTGCCCATTATCCTAAACCCTGCTCACCTTTTCTCGAATAAAACTACTTGAATTACGGCAGTTCGGGGAGACAGATTTTGGGCTTCCAAGCCCATTTGCTCTCCTGTGCGCATAGTAATAAACTCATTGAAACCCCTGTGTCTCAGGCATTGGTTATTGAGCGCGTAGGGCAGAAGAATGCATGGCTTTTGTCCAGTAACAACACTATTTGGTGAAGATGAGTTTTCTAGTTAGATTATTTTCTAATACCTTCAAATAGAAAACTAGAAAAAAATAAAGACTGCAAAGGGTGAGATGCTAATTTAGGATATTATGGTATGGTCATTGAATTGCACCACCATTTGGTTGTATCACTTTGTGATGATGCAAGTATGCATTAAGCACAATACAGCTTCTCTTTTGCATGTAGTAGTTGTCACAACTCGCTAATTATATTTAGAGATCTTTAGTAAAATAAAATTGGGATAAGTTCTTATAGTATTGTTTTATCATCTGATATTGTCATTCAAATGGATCATAAAACAGCCCCAGTTTTTTTTTCATTGCAATTCCTTTTTGAATAAGAGGATGGCAGTACATCAATCTTGAAACTTTTACTTCTATAAAGCAACTTTTTGTAACTTCTCTAGCAGTTCAACCCAGTTATCCGACTCTGTCGAGACAAGATTGCATTTTCTTTTAATCAGCCCTGTTTTATTTTTAAAATTAAAGAAAAAATGTACTTAAGATAAAGATGGGCTTCCCTGTGGCAACATACCAGTTTGACATTCAAAAAGGCTTTGAAAGCAAATTTAATTATTTCTGGAATTCTTTAACCCATACATCAAAAGGGAATTCTGTTTAACAAGAAAATTCTCTTGGATCTTTAAAAGCATGCAGCTGCTCAAAAACATTTCCAGCAGCCACTCAAGCATCATTCTTATTCTGGTCTAACTTTTTTGAGCTGGCAGCCCCACTCCTTTGTAAGGTTAATCAACCTGGTCTTTCCTCAGGCTCTCCAGATTACCATCCCAATCAATAAACAAAAGAGCTGTGTTCAAAAGCTGCTCTATGGGCAAAGGGTCTTTCCTTAAGAGGAGATGGAAGAAAGGAAAGTCTTAAGGAATTATATGTCAGTATATTTGCCCCTATCCCCTATATAAAATCTTTATATAAATACAATAGACACTCATTTGTATTCAAGAAGTACTTGACTTCTTTTGATTTGAGCAATATTCTGTGGTTTGTAAGGGCTTTTGTCTTAGGTTGAAGTGTTGATAGAGTTAAAATATTGATATAGACACGTCCATTTCCTTTTTTGATAAAAACATGCTTCCCAGATAATATTGCCATTTAAAGCCTATGAATAAAAGGTAAGAAAAATTTTGGTAGCCTTTTGATTTTTTTTCCATACTGCCAATTTAATTATTTAATGAAATTTAATTTCTATTAAATGTAGCAGTCATAGAAATGTAAACTGGAGAGACCTTTACTCTCCCATTACTTTGTGGTTACCATACATAGATATGCCATGTGCACATTTGTTAAAGAAAACTTTTCGGATAAATGTAATTATGAAAAAAAAAGTTAAATCACCATATTGTATTCAAAGGAAAGGCCCTTAGCTAGCCAATTTTAGCAATTTATGCTTTACAGGAATAAGAATTAGATAATCATTGTTGGATTAGATTAAAAGCAACATTTCCTTGTAGGTCACTAGCCTCTTGACTGACAGTTACTTAAGAGAGTCGCTGGAGTAAATGCGTAACTTGCTTCCTCAAACCAGCCTTTATCTCATTTAAATGTATAAGGATTTTATCAGAAATATTCATTTCTTCCTTTATTCCAAGAAGGAGCTGTGAATTACATCAAGAAAAAAGTTCTGTCCCATACCAAGTTTGATTAGTTTTCCTTTTACACATTTTAGCTCTTTACTGGCCTTAGTATAGGTAATAATTCTAGTAAATAAATATTGTGCAATAGTTCAGTGGGAAGTAAAGACATATGTTTATATAAGTATACCCTGTGCTGGTTCCCTAGCGAGTGGAGTACTTTCCAGGTCACATGTAGGCAAGAAGAGCAAAGAATTTTACATATTGTTTGGAGAAAAGATTAGTAGGTGATTTCCCGAAAAGCCTGAGAGCAGGGGTGTCTTTGATTTCCTTATTAAGTTGATCTGGCTCAGTCTTACCGCATAGAAATCTGATTGTGTCACTATCCATGTTTCACTACATGAGAACAGACCCATCTCTGAGGATCAAAAACACATTAAAAGCTCAGGAGTTTAAATAAAACAGAATGTCTATTTATTAATTCATAATCAGAAATTTAGTGAGAATGACCATTACCACTATAGGTTATATGACATCTCATTTTCTCCTTATAGGCAGATCAGTATGGGAAATTAAATTAAAATGTTGCTTGGCAAACATGAAATAGGAGCAAAGAATTAGTTTGATGAATGGTATGTTTCATGGCAGCATGCATACAATTCTATACAAAAGGCTTCCTTTTTCCTATAATGCTTATATGATTCCCTTTGTTTCAAGCCTCGAGGCATACCGTAACTATCATGTTCTAACAATGAAGCAAGGTTACCAGCATCTTCTCTTTGCCTTGTCCAGTCTTTGAAATGTATTTACCCTTTTAAAAATGTGAAATGACCTTCAGATCATCTTTCTAAAGGTATTATCTTTAAGGGACTATTTTTGACAGTACTTTAAATATATTTTATTTACCCTTTTTTTTCATGGGCAGGCACCGGGAATTGAATCCGGATCTCCAGCATGGCAGGCGAGAACTCTGCCACTGCACCACCATTGCCTGCCCTATTTACCCTTTTTAATGACCTGAATAACTTGGTTTTTGGTAAATGAGCTAACAGGTGTGAACCGATCAGTATAGTACCTTAACCCATATGGTAAAAAAAACAACTAACTCTATTTTGTCAAACATATTAGTTAGTTTCTTAATGGGTATAATGGTTAAGTTCATGTGTCAACTTGGCTAGGTTATGGTGTTGAGTGGTTTGGTTAAGCACTGGCTTGTTGTTACCTTGAGGGTATTTCATAGATGGATTTAAATCATTAGTCCATTGATTACATCTATGAATGATTCCATCTCCAGTCAACAAAGAAGACCTGCCTTCAGCAATGAGAGGACTATCCTCGTCCACTCATATGGAGACTAAAAACAAGAACTGAGGATTTTTTTTTTTTACTTAAAAAAAATTTTTTTTAAATACCAAAAAACACCAAATGCAAACATTCTTATTTTGATCATTCCGTTCTACATAATCAGTAATTCACAGTATCATCACATAGTTGCATATTCATCATCATGATCATTTCTTGGAACATTTGCATCTATTCAGAAAAAGAAATAAAAAGAAAACTGAAAAAAATTCATATATACCATACCCTTACCCCTCCCTTTCATTGATCACTAGCATTTCAAACTAAATTTATTTTAACATTTGTCCCCCCTGTTATTTATTTTTATTCCATATAGAACTGAGGATTTTATCAGTCAGAAGGAAGAATTTCTGTCTCTACTTCCACTGGTCAGGTTCTCCTGAGGAATTCAGTGTCACTTTCATCAGAATTTCCATCTTGTGGCCTGTCCTGTGGAATTCGGATTTGCCAATCCCTACTGTTGTGTGAGCCAATTCCTATAATAAATCTCTTAATACTTACATATGCATCTTGTTGGTTCTGTTTCTCTGGAGAACTCTAATATAATGGGCTAAAACTATATTTCTGATAATCTTTTGATTTATAGCTAAAAGAGAGGAAAAGGACCTACATAGATAGGTAAAATATTGCTTGGAGAAGATAGACTTTCAGTTTTACTAGAACCTGGGAGCTGATGCTGTGTATCCAGTAATGATGCATCAAGAGGTGGAACTTCAGCTATTCTGATAATTGTGTAAAGTAGGAAAGCTTGCCTAAAGTATGTGACTTTTTAAAAAAATTAATGTGTTTTAAATATTTCATAGAATAATTGAGTTTTCAACATGTTTATCTGAAATGGAGGCTTTCTTTGGAAGGATCCAATTAGCATAACTAGAGTGAAAGATTACTGCCAGAAACACCATGAAAATTTCGGGCAGTGGGATGAAAATAAGATTAGAAGTTTGAGTAAAGGTGTTCTGATTCTGATGGTGACACCAAAGCTAGGGAAGAAACCTGTAAAAATGAAAGAAAAAGAGGAGGGTAAATAAGGATGAGCTTCCTTCTGCTTCTGATGGGGACTTTTGTCCTCCATAATGTCAAAAAATCATATTTAACAGTTATTGTATTACTTCATTCATGAAGTGCTCTTAATCATCAATAAGCCATACATTATTATTATTTTTTTTTACATTATAGGGTAACAAATTCTAAAAATATACTATTTTATTTAGTGTATCTCACACGGCAGAATTTAATAGTTTACAGTTCATACCCTAATCCTTCTTTTAGGTTGTTCTTATGTATCCTAGTTCTAAGTATATTATAAGTTGTTGAATAAATCTGTGTTCAGCCTATCCTTGCTCTTGATTTTTTACACTTTGATCACATTTTCTGTTAGTTTTTTTAAATATTAAGGGAACATTACTCTATTAGTCATCTTCAGCTACATTTTCTCTTTAAAACATTACTATAGAATGACACCTACACACTTGGGAATGGTTACACTTGTAATGAGTCCAAGTGTAGAGAAAGGGGCTTAAAAATGTGTTCCAAGGACCCCTCAGGATTCCAGAGACCTTTTCAGGAGGTCTGCAAGGTTCTTTCTTTTCCAACTACATATCATATATGAAACCAGATTTTCTTCATATTTTTCAACCAAAACAATATATTACAACAGATTGAATGCAGTAGCTGAAAATTTAGTTGTCTGTTATTAAGCCAGGCATTAAGGACATATGCAAAAATGTAAAATAACACTCTTTCATTAATTTTTGTTCATTTAGAAAAATATAGGTGCTTTTCATTAAAATGTTATTATGTGCATATCCAAGGACTGATTGTAATTTAAAAATAATAAGTATTTCTAAAAATTTTTAATGTAAGCTCTTTTGGGGCCCTCAGTGAGTTTTTAAGTATGAAGTGCTTCTGACATCAAAAAGTCTTTAAACCACTGCTTTCAGTCATAAGAATATGATTTTCAACAAGAAAAGGAAAAATAATAGTCTTTAGTGTTAAAAAAGGTTATATTCAAAGTTCATTTATAAGTTTGCTGTTTAGTACTCAAAAAACAGACGTCTCATGGATACAAACAATATAGCAAATCACCTAAATCTTCGACCTCCTCTGTCAATCTTCCTTTCACTTTGCTCTAATTGAAACTGTCTCTCCATGGAAAATACTACTACCCTGGAAACCCTTTCAAGTGGTGTCTGTTTTCTCTTCTATTCCCTCCCAAGTGCTGGCCCTAAAGGTGAGATACATTTCCTCCTGGTTAATTCCACAACCAGTATTTCCTCACTGAAAACCCCCAGTTTTGAAATGCATGCCATTAAACTCTACCAAAGGTAAGACCTCTTGTAGAACTCTGGATCACTCTCATTATTTGAGAATTTTATTATTTGCCTCATCATAGTTCTCAGTGACTTCATTATCCATATATATGATAATTCCATTATATTGACCACTCACTTCCTTGAGTTTCTCATTTCCTCCAGTGACTGTGGTTTCTTTCCTGTCTCATCTTCCACACCCACAGTAGTCTGCTAGACCTTGTTTTTACCTACAACTGCATTCTCTCCACAATCTCACTTTCAAACATCACTATAATCAAGTACCACTTCTTGTCTTTCCACCTCAGTTCTAGAACTCCAACTCCCTCAGTTCTTTGACCCCACAGGGTCCAACAATCTATAGCTGCTACCGTTTTTTTCACGTCCTCACTTTTCTCTTTATTCAGCTTAGCTTCCATCAGCCATAATTATAATCATTCCCTTGCATACATTCTCAAATTCCTTGTCCCTTTCTACCTTCTCAGTTTTTGGTAATTATGTTGTAATCGAAAAGAACGTATACATATTTCTGCCGCCACTTTTATCAGTCTCCTTGCATCTATTCCCATATACATTATTACCTCTCACTATTGTGGATGAACTATTTCTGTTCTTACACAGGCCATTGTGTACTGGATCCAACTGAAGCATATTGTTCCCTCTTCTACCTCATTACTTTTTTTTCTCTACTGGAGAATTCCCATCAGAATTACAATATGCTATATTAATACCCCATCTTAAAAAAATAAGCTTTGACTCCACATCTTCCAGCTATCACCCTATTTCTCTGTTCAGTGTACTGCAAAACTACTCAAAAGACACAAAAGTGTCTACTTCTATTCTTTCTTAAACCTATTCCAATGAAGTTCCCATCTCTACTACCCCAGGGAAACCCTTCTTGTTAACGAACATCGCCAGTGACGTTTACATTGCGTAATTATGGGTCAGTTCTCAATCCATATGTTATCTCCCAGGATAATTCACACAGTTGGATCATTTTCTCCTCTTTTATTTGGCTTACAGGCATCATGATCTTCCTAATTTCCTCTTAACGCACTAGCTTTCCTTTTTGGTCTCATGTGCTTATTCCTGTTCATCCCACTGACCTCTTAAATTTTTGAGCTCTCTAGAGCTTAGTCCTCAGATCCCTTTTCTTTTCTTCTTCTTCTTTTTTTAATGTTTTTGTTTTATTGTGAAATATAATATATATACCAAAAAAAGCAATTTTCCAACTATACTCCACCAAACAGCTACAGAATAGATTTCATAATTTGATATTGGTTACCTTTCCACAGTTTTAGGTTTTTCCTTCTAGCTGCTCTAAAACACTGGAGACTAAAACAAATATCAATATAGTGATTCAGTAGTCATACTTATTTGTTAAATCCCATATTCACTGTTATAACTCCTCCCCTTTCTTGGATCCTTCTACTACTCTATAAGAATCTTTGGGCTATGTCCTTTCTAACTTTTTCATTTTAAAAAGATGTGTTGATAACATAGGATGGGGGATGGGATTAGTTGATATTCTTGGAGGTGCTGGTCCCTCTGGGTTTCAGGGCTTATCTAGCCTAGGAACCCTCTGGAGGTAATGGGTTTCAGGAAAGTAAACTTAGTGCATTAAACTTTATGAGTCTCAGTTAGAGCCCTAGGTGCTCTTTGGGGTTAATAGGCATGATGTTGGTTGGGGTTTGGCAAACCATGACAATTAGCAATATCTAGCTGAAGCTTGCATAAGCGTAGCCTCCTAGATAGCCTCTCCATTTGAACTTTTTAAGCTTCTGATATCTTGTTTTTTTTACCCTCATCCTGCCCCCCATTTTTAGATGTTTTTTTTTTACCTACACTTTGTAGTCCTATCTGGCCTCATCACTTTAAGTAACATCTTTGTGCAGATTGTGTTCAAATTGATATTTTCAATTTGGGCTTCTCCTTTGAACTTCAGATTTATATATTCAGCTGCCCCACAACAGCTCCACTTTCCTCAGATATTCTTCACTTTCCTCAGATGTCTGGTCCTTATCAGAGATCTTCCAGACTAACCCACTAAAAGAACCCCTTGCCCAAACACTCCGTCTAGCCCTATTTTATTTTTTTCCATACACTTTCCACCTGACATGTTTTATATGTATAGACATGAACAAACATATACATATAAATATGTAAATGTTTACATAAATATGTATTTATAGATATGATTTTTGGTCTCTTTTCTCCTACTAGAATCTAAGCTCCATGAAAACAGGATATTCTCTCATGCGTAGAATAGTGCCTGGACTTTAAAATGCACTGAATAAATAGTTGTTAAAATAAATGAATGAATGAATGATTACATGGGGGCATTCCAGACAACATGCCTGATTCAAAGATATTTATCCTTACAGTAGGTTGAATTATGTATTGCAGAAAGAAACATATTCTTAATTTTTTTTTTTTTTTTGCATGGGCAGGCACCAGGAATTGAACCCGGGTCTTTGGCATGGCAGGTGAGAATTCTGCCACTGTGCCACCGTCGCCCACCCCATGTTCTTACTCTTAATTCCATTCCTGTGGGATACAAACCTATTGTAAATAGGACATTTTTTTAAAATTTTTAAATCATTTTTTAAAAAATATAACAAACATTCTTAACTTATGATCATTCAGTTCTACATATATAATCAGTAATTCACAATATCATCACATAGTTGCATATTCATCATCATGATCATTTCTTAGAACATTTGCATCAATTCAGAAAAAGAAATAAAAACAGAAAAAAAGTTCATACAAACCATACCCCTTACCCCTCCCTTTCATTGATCAGTAGCATTTCAATCTAAATTTATTTTAACATTTGTTCCCCCTATTATTTTTATTCCATGTTTTACTTGTCTGTTGATAAGGTAGATAAAAGGAGCATCAGACACAAGGTTTTCACAATCACACAGTCACATTGTGAAAGCTATATCATTATTCAATCATCTTCAAG
>PVIY010053555.1:0-14632 GCA_004026745.1 Myrmecophaga tridactyla | reverse complement strand
GGATGCCTCCCTCAAATCCTCTGTCATTGTAGAGAATTGTGTGGTGTGTACAGTAGGAAGTTATCCCTCAAGCGAGAAGCCATGGCCTAGCATAATGGTTGGGATATATGGTTGTGCTCAAATGCTAATTCAGTGAATAAATGAGTCTTTTCCCTTTCAGGTCTGCAACATGTTTCCCATCTTCATAAACTTTTTACCAGGACATCATAATAAGTATTTAAAAAATAAAGATGAGTTACATAACTTTATTTTGGGGAAAGTAAAGGAGCACCAAGAATCCCTGGATATTAATAATCCTCAAGACTTCATTGATTGTTTCCTTATCCAAATGGAAAAGGTAGGATGTGAACAAATAATTGACTAGCAAGGTTATATAATTCATTGATAAGTCCAATATATTCTGGGGTCATTTAACTGGCTTGGTAAAGACTGCTTGACAAGCAGTTAGACCTTGCCTATGGGTCAGTACCATGCATATAAGAGACTTTAAAATGTGATAGTGAGGTACAGGTGAGGGGATTTCCAGTGAAGTGGGCAATAAAAGTCCAGAAGTATGGGCTATCAAAGAGATGCAGTGGATGGAAGAGGGAAGTTTAATTGGATTTGATGAAATAGGAATTTGGGCAGAGGTTGGTGTTTTTGAAGAAACTTGAACACTGGTTTGGAAATCTGAGATTATTTTTAGATGGGAGTTTGAACCAACATGAGGTATTTGACGGAAATTCTGGTGTTCTGTAGGATATGGAGTGATGGGAGAATGCAGTTCAAGGGATAACTAGAATATTTTTCATTTTCTAGACTTGGCATGATAAGATTCTAGATAATTATTACAACTGTGGGAATGCAGAGATTGTGGTAGAAACTGAAGTAACACTGTGCTTGCTTAGCTTGCTTGATTCTCAAGGTGTCTAGTGAACCAGCGACTTTACATGTGTCACGTGTGTTTCTCCCATAGCATCAGGCCCAAGTCTAGTTCGATAACTCAGTAACAGCATCAGATACCCAAATGCTTTCCATTTCCCCTCAACTTTCCTGGCATATAGTCCCATGTGCATCTTCACATCCATGTTGAAAGAAAGAGGCCATATGAACCAACATGTCCGTCCATATTTTTCTTTGTCAAAAATATTTAATCATTTAATAATCATATTGAATTATTTAAACCAAACCTGGCTGTATGTGTGTGTGTTGAGAGTGGGTGAGAAAGTAAAATTTAATTTTTAAAATCACTCTGTTAGATTGGAACAAAGGAGAAGGAGGTTGGAAATGAAGCCACCTACATTGTCTGCCACAGCACATACCAGTTCAACATATGTATTTATCTCTTTTCATCAGAAGTCCTTCTAAAATAAATCAAAGATCATTTTGAAAAGTAAATATTAGCAAACACAAAAGAAGAGCGGGGGAAACAGGAGATTTGAATGCAGATTTGTAATGTAGAAAATAATGATAATTTCATCAGAGTCGCGACAACAGCAGTTTCTTCTAATATTACGTTCTCCAATTTTTAGCTTTGCTGAATTTTACAACTCCTGTGTAGCTTTAAATGAATTGTGATTAAATATGCTGACAAATTAATTTGTAAAATAATTGTATCACATTATTCCTAGGAAAAGCACAATGAGAATTCTAAATATTTCATTGAGAATTTGGTAGTCACAGCAAGTAATCTCTTTGTGGCTGGGACAGAGACAACAAGCACAACCCTGAGATATGGACTCCTACTGCTGCTGAAACATCCAGAGGTCACAGGTATGACAGTAGAAATGAGCAAGTCATGGTAGTCCCAATGTAGAAAAGACTCATTATGTGAATTTATATATCTCCAGCTTCATCTGTTTAGGGGTTCCCAATGGTGACAAAGTCACACTACAACAGAGAGGAAAAAAAAATATGTGGGTCTTAGGAAAAGTGACAACTCTCTCAGCTGTGATGCAGGTCTTGAATCCAAGGGATGGAGTCTGAGGCAGGCACAGATTGACGTAGGAGTGGGTATTTGTTGGTAAAGAAAAGGACCAGTCTAGGTTTAGGTGTTCTTCTGCTGGGCATATGGTTTGGGTATCTCTTATGAACCCCATACTTGCCTAAAAAGCTACATTTACTCTTGACCTGCAAATAATAATATACAGACACAGCATTATGAGTATTTGGGAAAGTGGTGTTTTCTTCTTTTCCCATCGATTTTTACTTGTGTCTCATCAGCTAAAGTACGGGAAGAGATTGACCATGTGGTTGGGAGACACCGCAGCCCCTGCATGCAGGACAGGAGCAGCATGCCCTACACGGACGCCGTGGTGCACGAGATCCAGAGATACACTGACCTCCTTCCCACCAGCCTGCCCCATGCGGTGACACAGGACATTCAGTTTAGAGGGTATCTCATCCCCAAGGTGAGTCTAGTGTGTTTCCTTCACTCCCTGCCAATGCCCTTGAGGTGCCCATTGGCTCAGTATAATTGCAGAGAATTCATTCAGTTCTTAACCATCCCAAAATGGAAGGAGGAGTGAGTCACTGTGGGGATATTATTAGAAGACTGGTTTGGGCAGATGTAGAAGGCCAGGTGTCTATCTCTTAACTTCATTGTGCCTGGAATGTATTGGATATGGGAAGTCTTGATAACTTCCTAAATTTTTATAGCCTTTTAACTGTCCTTCCTCTGAACACATGGCATTTTAAAAGTTGTAAAATATATATCCACTATTTTCTTTATTCAAGAATCACATATTTAGCATGTATGAAAGTCAATTGCATGTGTCCACAATTGGAGGTATGATGAGCTGTGGTACACCCATGTCATGGAATACTTTGCAGCTATTTGGATGATGATATGGAGCTTTCCTAATAGAAAGATAAATGTGTTTATGCTACACTGGTAACTGAAAAGGGCTGAATGTAAAACAGTATGTAAAACATGATCACTTATTAAAAGTTTTCACCCTCAATTTATTATGAAAATATTGTAACAGATACTTTGGAAGAATTATACAGTGAAAATCTACTTCTCACCTACTCAGATCCTACCACTAACATGTATTATATTTGTTTTATCATCTATTTCTCTCAGTGTTTGAATGCATCCATCAATCATTGTTATATTTGATGCATTGCAAAGTATGTTAAAGACTACAGTTTATTTTACCTGTAAATACTTCAGTGTGGTGTCATTTAGTACAGTTCCCTATTTGTTTGAAGTCCTTTCTTTAAACTGTTGAGGTAAAATTTACATGCCATGAACTGCAAAAACCACACTTGATCTTTCAATGAATTGTGACAAATGTATACACCATTTTTTACTCAGAACCCTATCAAAACATAGAAAAAACTACTACCATTTAGACTGTTCTGTCATGCCCATCCTTTTGATCTCTACTCCACCCAAAGACTTTCATGATTTTTTCTTTAATGAAAGATAGTTGTATAATTTCATATAAGTGGAATTCTACCATATGTAAATGTCCTACTTTGTGAGCTGCCAGAATGCAATTTACCAAAGACAGAATGGCTTTTAAAAGGGGGAATATATTAAGTTGCAAGTTCACAGTTCTAAGGCCATGAAAATGTCCCAACTAAAGCAAGGCTATAGAAATGTCCAATCTAAGGTCCAGGCAAAGGTACTTTGGTTCAAGAAGGCCAATGACATTCACGGTTTCTTTCTCAACTAGAAAGGCAAATGGTGAACATTGTGGCATCTGCTAGCTTTCTCTCCCAGTTTCCTTTTTCTTGAAGCTTCCCAGGGAGCACTTTCCTTGTTCATATCCAAAGGTCTTGGGCTGTGTGGCCTCTGTTTTGTTGCTCTAAAAAGGGAATCTGTCCAAAATGTTTCTTTAAAGGATTCCATTAAACTAATCAAGACCCACCTGGAATGGTTGGAGTCACATCTCCCTCAAATCAAAAGTTAATACCCACAATTGGGTGAGTCACATCTCTGTGGGAACAATCAAAATGCTCTCAGCCAACAATATTGAAGGAGGATTAAAGGACATGGCTTTCTGGGGTCCATAACAGATTCAAATCAGCACAGTAAGCTGTAGCCAATTGTATAAGGCTTCTTATTCAGGATAATGCTTTTGAGATTGATACATATTATTGCAAGCATAAATACTTTGTTTCTTGGTATTGCTGATTGATTTTCCATTGCATAAATATACCGCAATTTATTTATCCATTTTCCTGATGGTGGACACCAAGACTGTCTCCAGGATGAGGACATTTTGAATAATTTGTTCTTTTTCCTGTCTTTGAATTGGTTCATTTCTCTTGGGTAATTACCAAGCCTGGAATTACTGGACTATACATTGGGGGTATGTTTAGTTTTATAAGAAACTTATAGGAAATTTTCCTACTTGGGTGTACCATTTTATAGTTCAAAAAGTATATAGGAGGGTGGTGCAAGGGTAGTTCATTGGTAGAATTTTTACCTGCCATGTGGGACATCCAAGTTCAATTCCTGGTCCATGCACTTCCCCCCAAACAAACAAACAAACAAATAAAATTCAACCAACAAACAAAATCCGACAAATGGTGCTGCAGTAACAGGATACTAACGTGGAAAAATAATGGCATGTGACCCCACCAGACAGCATACAAAAAGAAAGTGTATATGAGAGTTCTAGTTCCACACCCTCACTGATATTTGGTATTGTACGTCTTTTACATTTTAGCTATTTTGGCTGGTGTGTAGAGGCATTTCACAAAGGTTTAATTTCCAATTCCCTAAGGGCTAATGATACTTAACATTTTTTCATGTACCTGTTGGTCAAATCTTTCTTTTTTGAAGTGTCTCTTCAAGAATTATGCTCATTTTTAATTTTTTTGTCTTGTTATACTTAAGTTACAGGAGATATTTATTTATCTTAGATACCAATCCTTTGTTAAATATGTATTGTGAATATTTTCTCCCCATTTGACCCTTACCTATTTTTTAATTTTTATTTTTTGGCATGGGTAGGCTCCAAGAATTGATCCCGGGACACTGGCATGGCAGGCGAAAATTCTGCCTTATTTTTTTTAACATTATCTTTTGACACACAAAGAATTTTGATTTGGGAAAAGTCTAATTAATCAATTTGTTCCTTTATAGTTACTGCTTACTGTGTTCTAAGATAAGTTTGTCTATGGCTAAGTCACAAACATTCTCTAATTCTTTCTTCTGGAGTGTTATAGTTTTATGTTTTATGTTTAGGTCCATCTTGAATTAATTTTTGTGTATGGTGTCAGGTATGGGTTGATAAACTTTTGAAGATGTGGATATGCAATTGTTTTGGCACCATTTGTTGAAAGACTTTCTTTTCCATATTGGATTGATTAGTCTTATTTTAATTGACTGTATGACTTTAAAGAAATCACTTATTCTTGGGATACGGAATATATTTTGTAATTGAACCCAGTATACCTGGGATATGTTTAGGCACTGGTGCTTAATTGTTCTATGGGGTTGGGAATGCTACTTCCTGTACTTGGAAATAGGTTTTCTTATTTATAAATTAAGGATATTGGGCTAGTGATTTTCAGTGATACCTCCAGCTCCATGTGCTCCTTATAATGAAGTTTCTCTGTTCGTTCCAGGGCACGACTGTTTTAGTATCACTGAGTTCTGTCCTGCATGACAACAAAGAGTTCCCCAACCCAGGTCAGTTTGACCCTGGCCACTTCCTGGATGAAAGTGGAAACTTTAAGAAGAGTGACTACTTCATGGCTTTCTCAGCAGGCAAGACTAATTCTTTTATCCATCTGAAACAAGAGATCTCTTGGAGAAAAGGAGGGATTCTCTGGAGTTGTCAGGACTGCTCTCTATAGTAATCCTAAGCACCATTTCCAATGCCCCAGCTCTTTTTTGTTTCATGACATCTCTTCATTATAGGACCAGTTCAGTGGTACCTTGGGGCCTGGCTCTATTTCTTACAAAGGCAAGGCAGCAGGAGTCTGGAGTAACTGCACTCTGTCCCCAAGGGATCCTTTCAGGAGCTCAGCATTATTAAGCCTTTATTTTTTTGCTCTGAAGAGAGAGCTCTCTCATCAACCTCATTTAGACCCATCTGTGTGGCTACCATAGGCTAAGCTCTAGGTATGGTCAGAACATTCCTTCAAGGGTCAGACCAGCTTTGTGAGTGAGGCAGGACACTTTTGATGATCTCTAAGCCTTGAAATGTTCCACCAACCATGATCATCCTACCTGGTTATTGGAAGGCCCACCTCCACAGTGGCCTCTCGGCACTGAATCTCTGACCAGGGGGACTCCTGTATTCCATGGCATTTAATGCCTGACTTGGCTCAATGCTGTGGATACCAAGAAAATGGGGACAGATCCTGCCCTCTGGTTCCACATTCCAGCAGGGGAGAAGGACTAACAATAGGAGGATTATGTCTTGGGCTGATCCATGCTTCAATGGAAACATTAATGTGAAACTGAAGAAAACCCCAAGAAGAAACTTTTCTACTGACAGAGGGATTCAGAGAGATTTTCATACAGGACAGGAAATGAAATTTAAGCTGGGTCCAGAAGGCAGGGGTAGAGGAGGGGAATTGTGCATTTCAATCAAAGGGAACAGAAGGAGATTAATTTTACAACTGGCTGTCTTGTTTGGGAATTGGTGAGTGCAGAGTGTGCTGTCGCTGAAGCTAGACGGTAGGAAGAGTGGAAGGAAAGAGCATAGACTGCAAGACAGGAGACAGAATATGATCGCCTCACAATTTGCAACTAATCCTGTAGACCAAGTAAGGAGAGCCATGTAAAGTGTTTAAATAGGGGAGTGGAGAAATCTGACAAGACCTTTAGAAATCACATGAGAGGTATCAAAGTTTCATTAAATTCTGTACAGGAATAAAAGGAGAAGCATAATTGCACAGCCCCTTTCATTTCTCTACTACTCCATCCATTTGACAGATCAACATGTGGGTCATTCTGGAAAGCTCAAATCCCAAAAGATGAACAGTTTCATTACGTGAATGTTTATTTAAATTCCTTTTGTTGAGCAAGCACTCAGTAAATGTTATGGAAGTTAAGGACAGGAAGTGCTTCCTTTCATCCATCCATCCATCCATCCCTCCCTCCATCCATCCATCCATACATACATCCATCCACTGATGCTCTCACCTAGTAATTCTTGAAATAGTTATGGGGATTCACTTGGTGCCATTTCAGGAACAGGATTCAAAGAGAAAATAATTTTTGTTTTCTTTATAGGAAAACGAATTTGTGCTGGGGAGAGCCTAGCACGCATGGAACTGTTTTTATTCCTGACCACCATTTTACAGAATTTCACCCTGAAATCTCTGGTTGAGCCTAAGGACATTGACCTCACCCCATCTTCCACTGGGATTTTCCAAGTGCCACCCTTGTTCCAGCTCTGCTTCATTCCTGCCTGAAGAAGGGGAGACCAACTGCTTATGTTCTGTTGTCTGCAGCTACCTCTCCTCTAGGGTGTTGTGCTTCCCACTACCTGGGACACCTTTTCTGGACTCTTTTCCTGCCCTGTTTTCCCTCACCATTAATTATCTAGTAAAATATTCACCTCTGTTAATAATATTTTCCTGATTTTTCACTTGCCAGAGTTACCTCCTATCCTCTAATCTCTGCCCTTGTGTTAGAAACCATTTGCCTTACTATTTTGCTTTCTGGGTGTTCCCTTGAGTAACTGGGAGTTTGATTGGAGAGGAAGATAAAAGGTTTGGGGGAGTGGCTGCAATATCTAAGGATATATTGAGAGGTTCAGTAATGGGAAGAAGTTATTCTAAGATATTTTGCTCTGCATTGATGATTCAACCCATTCTCTCCCCCCATTGTCGTTGACTTTCACATCCCATAAAAATTTAGTTACTTTTCATCTCAGATATGACAGTGTAATAGTGCATCCTTTTCTATTGTTTAATCATGTATCCTGTATATTATTCCTTTCTAACCAAAATGCAAGCCTAGTTATTATTGTAGAAAACATTACATTGAACAATGATGCTTAGTGCACTGGCAAAGATCACTTTATTCAAAGCTATATGAAGTAGAGCAGAGAAATGTCACTTGAAAGGCTATCGTCAACAAGAAACCCCTGAAGTGGGGTTCTAGACATTTTCAAGGACTGGATGAGCAAAGGGAAAAATACTGAAGGGGGAGGTCAAGCAATTGGGTGTGTCCATTAAGGAGATCATCTCCTGAGTGTACTGCTGAGACTAGCAGAATATGTTGTATGTGGATTCTTCAAAGGCAGAGTGAGGGAGGTCAGGGGCCTAGAGACAAGGAGAAGCTTATGTAAAGATTCGGTAAGCTAAGGAGAAGTTAAGGCCATCTTAGACAGTAACCTAGTGGGTAGGGGATTTATTATCTTACACTGTTTTCCTGGATCACAAGGTTCAGGTAAAATTCAACACTGTACGTCTCCCCTTTTGTTCAAGATGATGATATTTGTTCATCACTGAATAATTCAAAGGGTCATAGATCTGAGTGGGTTGACGCATCATCTAAGAATGGTTCACTGAGGATTTCTGATGCTACTGTTCCTAGAAAACCAGTTGAACCTCTTAGTATCATTGGCAGTAATGGTCAGTTGTTTTAGGATCTGGCTTCTTCAAAAGGGGATGGCAGTCTTCCTTAGTGACTCAGTCAAGCAGCTTGCCAAGGAGAGATCTTGTCTGATGCAGTAATGAGACCTTCAATGTATATGTTAAGTTGTTGAGTTTAGCTTGCAGTACTTCTTCAACTCATGGGGCAAGGCCAGCTGCAAGGCAGCCTAGAGTCCTGGTAGAGATTTGGGCTGTCACACTTTAGTTCTCAGTGATGTTCTTTCAGGAGGGTGAGAGAATACATGGGAACATTCCTCTAGAGAGTTGTAAACTGATTTCCAAGGAAACTGGAAGAAGTGAGAAGTTAAGCGTTAAAACACTGTGCATGAAGACAGGGTGCAGTCCATTTAATAGGTAGGTAATAAACCAGGCAGTTATCTGCAGTTAATAGAGGGGCACAAAATAGCTCAAAGACAATGAACAGGAGTAGAATTTGATAACCCCCCAGAGTGTGCTTTAGTTTTCTGTTGAAGCAACAAAATTTCTCTCTATAGTTGACCTCTGACTTTGTTTCTGGGCTTCAATCACAAATACCCCAAAATGGATTGGCTTAACAGGAACTTTTTGCTTCATGATTTTGAGGCTGGGAGAGGTCCAAATTCAAGGTTTCAGTAAGATGATGCTTTCTTCTTAAGACTGATGTTCTGGGCTGGCTGTTGGCAATCCTTGTGCATTTGGTTTTTCCATCACATGACAATGCTAATGTCCTCCCTGATCTCTTCCACCTTTGGTGACTTCCAGCCTCTTAGCCCTTCCTGTGATTTTCTCTTCATAGAGCCGTCAATCAGTTGTGCTATACCCTAATTAAAAATAACATTTTTAAAATTTCCTATTTGCAATTGGTTCATACTCACAGGAATTGATTAAGAACATATTTTTGGGGAAGATACTGTAATTCAACCTTTTCATTAAGGATAACCAAAGTAAGATTATTCTTGATCAGAAAATAAGACAGTTTCCATTAGATTTGTCTTGATTATTTACATAAGTGTAGCAAGAATATGATTTATCCCATAGGCTTTTTAAAATTTGTTTTGCTGGAAGTTTCCATAAGGAACCTCAGAATGGTCTTTAAAAACCTCTCAAAGATAGGAAGCCAAGCCAACTCACCACCAGATTTCACTTATAATACCTATAGATCTATGTGAAATCTTCTTTCTTGCAGTCTCCAAGTTAACATATGGTTCCTATGCCTGGCAGAAAGTGACTCCCTTAGTCACCAGTAAGGCTTGAACCCCTGTAAGCCAGGTACTATAAAGTAAGACATAATAATGGTGAAAATGTGTCTAGTTATATCTGATTAAACAGTACTCTCAAATAAGACATTACTAGTGATGGATAACCAACTGGCTTTAGATTATCTTTCAGATGAAGAAGGTGGTATTTGAGCTGCTGCCTATAAATCCTGCTGGGTCAATACCACCAGACAAGTCCCATTCATCATCCAAAACATCTTCAAGCAAGCCAAATGGCTTCACGGCATGAACAGGAGACCCCAGAGATATTTGGGAATCAATCAGTGGGTTTGCATAACGTCTCCTGGTTGTATTCCCTTGTCTCACTGCTGATCATGTTAGTCATTATCCTACTCCTCAGACCTGTCTTTATCCTCACCATCACCAGCTTCCTCACACAATAAGCCACCCACTTCAAAAGCCACCCACCTCTTTCCCTGTCCCGTGTAGTTTTTGGGTGGCAGCCTATAAAATCACAAACCCACTGTGTTTGGTCTTTTTTGCGGATAAAAAGGAGGGAATGTGAAAATGGAATAGTTGTTAGCTTCACTAATCCGCTTGATATGCTTGAACTTTCTTTTTATGCAGTAACTACAAAGAGGAAACAGAAAAACAGTCAGGCTGATGTACCTATTGGGCTGGTCCAGGCCCCGTTCTTGCAGACCACAGGCATGGGCTGCAGAGAGATGGAAAAAACAAGCCTGGCACAGAAGCAGATGTGAATTTCATTGGAAGTTTGAACAGGAGAAGATTTTTCTGGTGGTGGCCATTCTAGAAGTGAGTGTTCCACAAAGGGAACAGAAGTGCACAAGGCTATACACATTTTTAAAACAGAGACATTCTGTAGTATGAGGACATCAGGTCTCTAGTATAATCATTATAGGGGCCTAACAGCTCATATTTCCAAAGTCAGAGTTTAAGATAAAATCTTTTTTCATCAGTAATTACAGTCCTCCCCTGTTGGCAGATCATTTAGTCTCTTCACCTTTGTCCTTGGCTCCAGCAGGTTTGTTACAGACCTTTAGGAGGGGACCTGGGCATCAGGCCACGACACCAATAAACCTTCATGGGGCTTACTTAGACCTTTGTCCCTGCAGAAAAGAAACAAATCCTGCGGACACCAAGTTTGCTTATTTTCGCCAGATAGCCATGCTTCTGCAGAGTCATCCTCCCTCTCTGGCTTGCAAAATCAATGAAACATGGCCCAAGGACACCCCACTCCAAACAACTCCTGTAGCTCACTCTCCCTTCCTCCGTCTCCCCATTCCCACACTCTACCTTTGTTCCTAGTAGCCATATATAGTGCCTGGCTAAAACTTGCCTTTAGAACACTCAAATTTTGTTGCTGTGCTGCACTAATGCTACTTTAGTCAATTAACTTCATTTTTTAAATTAATCTTTTATTTTTTTTAAATACCAAAAAAACACCAAACAAACTCAAGCATTTGTGACTTTTGATCATTCTGTTATACATATATAATCAGTAATTCACAATATCATCACATAGTTCCATATTCATCATCATGATCATTTCTTGGAATATTTGCATCTATCTATTCAGTAAAAGAAATAAAAAGAAAACAGAAAAAAATTAATACCTACCATACCCCCCACCCCTTCCCCTTACCGATCACCAGCATTTCACCTAAATTTATTTTAACATTCGGTCCCCCTCTTATTCATCTTTATTCCATATGTTTTACTCGTCTGTTGATAAGGTAGATAAAAGGAGCATCAAACACAAGGTTTTCACAATCACACAGTCACTCTGTGAAAGTTATACCATTATACAATCAGCTTCAAGAAACGTGGCTACTGGAACACAGCTCCACATTTTCAGGCAGTTCCCTCCAGCCTCTGCTCTACATCTTGACTAACAAGGTGATATCTGTTTAATGCATAAGAATAACCTCCAGGATAACCTCTTAACTCTGTTTGGAATCTCTCAGCCATTGACACTTTATTTCGTCTCATTTCCCTCTTCTATGTTATGGTCGAGAAGGTTTTCTCAATCCCCTGATGCTGAGTCTCAGCTCATTCCAGGATTTCTGTCCCACGTTGCCAGGAAGGTCCACACCCCTGGGAGTCATGCCCCACGTAGACATGGGGAGGGTATGAGTTTGCTTGTTGTGTTGGCTGGAGAGAGAGGCCACATCTGAACAACAAAAGAGGTTGTCTTGGGGGTGACTCTTAGGCCTAATTTCAAGTAGGCTTGACCTACCTTTGTGGGGTTAAGTTTCATATGAACAAACCCCAAGATTGGGGGCTCAGGCTATAGCTTTGGTTGTCCACACTGCTTGTGAGAATATCAAGAATTCAACTTGGAGAAGTTGAATTTTCCCCCCTTTCTCAGCATTCCACGAAGGGTACTTTGCCAGTACTTTTTTATCCATTGTTCAAATCACTGTGGGATTTATTGGGGCATCACTCTGGACAAACCAACAAAATCTCATGCCCTACTCAAGGTTCCATGTACTTATGGTGTCCAATTAAGCTGTCTACATAAGTTATATTAGGAAATGTACTGGTCAAGATATAAATTTTGTACCAAATAAACATTTTTTGCTTTAGTCTCACACATAAGGTAAAATTTTTAAATCTTAATTACCATTTATTTTCAGCACCCTGCAGTAATGACATTCCTTTGTTCATCCTCATGCAAAAACATTTTTGAAATTTGTACATTTAGTCACTATCATTATACACTCAGGGCATTCCTAGATTATACCATCTCAGTCTTTATCGTCTATCTTTCTTTCTGATTTCATTTGTACCCCGAGCCTTCCTCCATCATTCTCACATTCAGCATTCAGTGTTTTAACATAATTGTATTATAGTTAGGTAGTATTGGGCTGTTCATTTCTGAGTTTTTACATTCAGTCCTGTTGCACAATCTGTATCCCTTCAGCTCCAATTACCCAATATCTTACCCTGTTTCTACCTCGTGCTGGTCTCTGTTACCAATGAAATTCTCCAAGTTTATTCACTAATGTCAGTTCATATCAGTGAGACCATACAGTATTTGTCCTTTTGTTTCTAGCTAATCTCACTCAGCATAATGTCCTTAAGGTCCATCCATGTTGTTACATACTTCATAACTTTATTCTGTCTTAAAGCTGCATAATTTTCCATCATATGCATATACCACAGTTTGTTTAGTCACTCTTCTCTCGATGGACATTTTGGCTATTTCCATCTCTTCACAATTGTAAATAATGCTGCTACAAATATTGGTGTGCAAATGTCTGTTTGTGTCTTTGCCCTCATGTCCTCTGAGTAGATACCTAGCAATGGTATTACCAGGTCATATAGCAATTCTATATTTAGCTTTTTGAGGAACTGCCAAATTGCCTTCCACAGCGGTTGTACCATCTGACATTCCCACCAACAGTGGATAAGTGTGCCTCTTTCTCCACATCCTCTCCAGCATTTGTCATTTTCTGTTTTATTGGTAATGGCCATTCTGGTGGGTGTGAGATGATATCTCATTGTGGTTTTGATTTACATTTCCCTAATAGCCAGGGAAGTTGAGCATCTCTTCATGTACCTTTTGGCTATTTGTATTTCCTCTTCTGAGAAGTGTCTGTTTAAGTCTTTTGCCCATTTTGTAATTGGGTTGTCTGTCTTTTTGTTGTTGAGTGGAACAATCTCTTTATAAATTCTGGATACTAGACCTTTATCTGATATATTGTTTCCTAATATTGTTTCCCACTGTGTAGGCTGCCTTTTTACTTTCTTTTTTTTAAATTTTTTTATTAATTAAAAAAAATTACAGAAAGAAACACAAACATTCCCAATATGTGATCATTCCATTCTACACATATAATCAGTAATTCACAATATCATCACATAGCTGCAGATTCATCATCCTGATCATTTCTTAGAACATTTGCATCAATTCAGAAAAAGAAACAAAAAGACAACAGAAAAATAAAATGAAAACAGAAAAAAAACCCATATACACCATAACCCTTACTCCTCCCTTTCATTGATCACTAGCATTTCAAACTAAATTTATTTTAACATTTGTTCCCCCTATTATTTATTTTTATTGCATATATTCTACTCACCTGTTGACAAGGTAGATGAAAGGAGCATAAGATTCAAGGTTTTCACAATCAATCAGTCACACTGTGAAAGCTATATCATTATACAATCATCATCAAGAAACATGACTACTGGAACACAGCTCTACATTTTCAGGCAGTTCCCTCCAGCCTCTCCATTTCCTCTTAGATAACGAAGTGATATCTACTTAATGCATAAGAATAACTTCCAGGATAACCTCTCTACTCTGTTTGGAATCTCTCAGCCATTGACACTTTGTCTCATTTCACTCTTCCCCCTTTTCGTCGAGAGGATTTTCTCAATGCCTTGATGCTGGGTCTCAGCTCATTCTAGGGTTTTTCTCAATCCTTTGATGCTGAGTCCGAGTTCATTCTCGGATTTCTGTCCCACGTTACCAGGAAGGTCCACACCCCTGGGAGTCATGTCCCACATAGACAGGGGGAGGGTGGTGAGTTTGCTTGTTGTGTTGGCTGGAGAGAGAGGCCACATCTGAGCAACAAAAGAGGCTCTCTTGGGGGTGACTCTTAGGCCTAATTTTAAGTAGACTTGACCTATCCTTTGTGGGGTTAAGTTTCATATCAAAAAACCCCAAGACAGGGCTCAGCCTATAGCTTTGGTTGTCCACACTGCTTGTGAGAATATCAAGAATTCAACTTAGGGAGGTTGAATTTTCCCCTGTTCTCACCATTCCCCAAAGTGGACTTTGCAAATACTTTTCCGCTCACTGATCAAATCACTCTGGGATTCATTGGAGCATCACTCTGGACAAACCAACA